>JABUQX010086583.1:0-27500 GCA_015478945.1 Trachelipus rathkii
AAACGAAGAGAGATCGTAGCGTCGTTGATTTGATGAATATTTCATTCATGAAATTAGTTTTTAAAGCGTTTCCATTTTGCATTTGTGCTAACGGCTCGATAAGAAATGCTAATGCCAGTTGTAGCACGAATTTCGGGCATAACTGAAACAATTGTTTACAAATATTTTTGATCAGCTGTTCTGTGGAGCAAGTGGTTTTCGAATAAACAAAAATAAAAAAAATAACAAATAGTTTTTATTACAAATAATTGATCAACTATTGTGATTGAGTTTATCGATTTGGATGAAATTAGATTTAAGGCGTTTTCGATTTTGCACTTTTGCTAACGAAATTTAGGAAAATGCTAAAGTTGCGTTCCATTTTGTCAAACTTAGCACAAATTTAGGAAAATGCTAATCAAACGTAAGGAATTTCCTAAATTCTGTAAGGTTGCTATTTCCCGTGTTTACCGAATTTAAGGAAAATGCTAACGAACAATTACAAATGTAAACAAACAAGATGGCGGCGTAGCAGGTCGTTGATTTGATGAATGTTTCATCATGAAAATTAGCTTTTAAAGCCGTTTTCCAATTTTGATTTGGTGCTAACGCTCGATAAAAAAAATGCCTATTCCAGTTTTAGCACGAATTTCGGGCATAATCGAACGATTGTTTACAAATATTTTTGATCAGCTGTTCTGATGGAGCACGTGGTTTTCGAATAAACAAAAATAAAAAAAAATAACAAATGGTTTTTATCTTTATCACAAATAATTGATAACCAGTTGTGTGATGGAGTTTTTATCGATTTGGAAGAAATTAGATTTAACGCTAATTTCATGAATGAAACATTCATCAAATCAACAACCTACTACGCCGCTATCTTATTTGTTTACATTGTTCGTTAGCATTTTCCCTAAATTCGTAATGCACGCGGAAATTAGGAACCATTACAGAATTAAAGCATTTTCCCTAAATTGTGCTAAATTTGACAAAATGGAATCGCAACTTTAGCATTTTCCTAAATTTCGTTAGCAACAGTGCAAAATCGAAACGCCTTTAAGGAAAATGCTTATGAAAAAATGTAAAACAAGATGGCGGGTGGTGGGTCGTTGGAATTTGAAATGAATGTGTTCTTTCATGAAATTAGCTTTAAATCTGAATTTGATGAATGTTTCTTTCATGAAATTAGCTTTAATCTAATTTCTTCAAATCGTAAACTCCATCACAATAGTGAATCAATTATCTGTATATAAACCAATTTGTTATTTTTTTATTTTGTTTATTCCAAAACCACCTGCTCCATCAGAACAACAGCTGATTCAAAAAGTTTGTAAACAAACGTTCGATTAATCGCCCCGAAAATTCGGCTCAAACTGGATTACAATTTCTTCATCGAGAGCGTTAGCACAACATGCAAAATGGGAAAACGGCTTTATATTTAATTATCATGACATCGGGGAGGAACGAAGAACGAAATATGGGGGAGAATGAAAGAGTTTCACTGGGGGGGGGGGGGTGGCGGGGGGGGGGGGGGGTTTTTGGGGGGGGGGGAAGAGGGGTAAGATTTTTTATTTTTTTTTGCCGTTTTTAAAATTTTTTCTAAAAAGAATACGGGTTTCGATATTAAGAAAAAAATATTCGAAATATCAATATCGCGTAAGAAAATAATCAACCAAAAAATATCGATATTCAACGCGCAAAATATCGATACTCGATATATTTGATATTTTTTGGCCATCCCTAAACTCTAACTCATCCCTACACAAACGAAAAAAAGCTGAATTGTTATGATTTTCAAGAAGCGTTTTATTTATTAATATTCTTTAGTGAAATATATTAATTAAAATAAGCGAAAATCGTAAAAAAATGATTGTTGTCCTTTATTTATTTTAAACCCATTTTTCTTGTTCATCATGTTTATAGTTTTTATACAGTATTTACATGAACCAAGTCAGTTATACCCCACAGTTACCATTTTTTGGTTTTAAAAAAAGGAAAAAAAATTATATATAATATATATTATCATATATTATATTATGATATATATTATATATATATATATATATATATATATTATATATATATATATATATATATATATATAATATATATAATATATATAGTATATTATATATATATATATAATTATATATATATAATACTATAGTTATATATATATATATATATATAATATTTATATATATATACTATACGTCATTCATTAGCCAGGGGGGGGCTGAGGGGCTGCAGCCCCCCCGAAATTATTGACTGGAGTTTTTCAAGCAAAAAACAAACTTACATTATTAATAATAATATATATATATATTTATTATTTATTTAAAAAATAATAAAATTAAATATTATTATATAATATTATATATATATATATATATATATAACTATATATATATATATATAAATAATATTGAAGCTCTTATTTCCAGCGAAAAAATCGAAAGCAATAGAACCAAACAACTGGACACCTCAAAGTAAGCAAAAATGGCGGAAGAAAAATAAGAAAAACTTGACCAATAATTGAAACTATAAGTTTATGTGGCCAGCAAGGTCTTGCATTAAGGGGCTGCAAGTGACTCTGGACGTATTAAATTATCAACTCCAGCTGAAAATGACGAAATTTTAGAAGCCTTCCTTAGGTTTCGAGCAAATGGAGGTGACAAGGTTTTGAAGAACAACTTACTTCTATCGTCCAAAAAGTCAATGTATACGAGTCCGATGATACAGAATGAAATCATACAGTCATTTAGTCAGCTTATACAAAGGAAAATAGTGGAAGATGTTAATAAAAATAATTTTTTTTCAGTATTAACAGAACAGTTTTCACTTTGTGTAAGGTACGCGATTGGTGGTGATGGAGGTGATACTACTTTTACTTTAAGTGAGGATTTTTTATCATTTGATCCGGTTTATGATAATGATCTCAGGGAAAGCATTGGCAATGTAATTCACGAAATCCTTTAATAGTCTTCAGTTTAAAACTCGAACAATTTAAGTGCCGTAGGATTAGAAGAAAATAGATATTCATGAGAGGCGAATTCCGAGAGTGGGCAATCTGTTATTCAGGAATCGAGTATCCCTACCAACATCTATAAACACATTGTGTATGCACATTGTTTAAAATCTATGTCTCTCAAGACCTCTAAAATTCTAAAGGCAACAATTCGAAACGTCTTAGGAATCATCTCTGAAATATGCACTTTTTTTCGATTGAAGATCCGAAGCGCACATAAAACTTCTGGAAAGATAAAGAAAAAAGTTTTCTAGTACCAAAATTAACAAGAGGATCAAAAAATGTGCTTAGACGCAGAATGGTTGTGAACGGCATGAAGCGGATTTCCTTTTTAAAGAGACTCTTAAGCCAATACTTGCGTCATTGGAAAAATAAAAGAATGGCCTGGTGAATTATCACAGAAAGCTACTTCGTTGTTAAATTCAATTAGTAATTTGAATTTTATAATCAATTATACATGTTTTAAGTTAAAATTTCTTGGAATAAACCTACACCTTGTCAAAACAGTTACAGAGTGTCCATTTTGGACATTGTCAGTGCAATAAACTTAGCGAAAGACATTATTCAAGCTTCTCAAAAAAGATTGACAAAGTGTAGATTTGCCCTTTAATTAACCATATTTACGCCTAATTTATCATTTATGAGAAGGCTTAGGTATTGAAATAACAATTTCCCATAGAACTACTAAGTTCCAGAAGAACATCGTTGAGTATATCCCGAGCCGACTGAACATCAGATCCCGATCATATTACCGGGCATCTCAGGTCGTGTTATCAAGTTATGAGTATTGATCGATTCTGGATCTCCTTCGTTTGACGTGGATACGATGTGGATCTCTGACGCATGAAACCACTAATCAATTCTCACTTCAGAGTAATACTTATTACCAGACAAAATGCAATGTACCCGTGTATACTCAGCATGATCTGAAAAAAGCGGGCATCCTCTTTTCATAAAGAACGACCGATTACGAGCCAAACCCCTCACGAGGATACACTAACAGGAGAGTGGGTATTTCTGACCAAGGCGTAAAACTTGCTGTTAGAGAAAGGAACAAAAACCCAAAAAAGCTGCGATCGGTGCTTTGGCTAAGTGTGAACAAGAGGAGGTTTGCTAACATTGCTACTCTCCTGAATATCTTAGCAGAATGCCTGTATCCACCGGCAGACAGTAGAAAAAACCTTTTCGACATTAAAGCTCTGAAAAACGTAATTTACGCGAGAGTGTTGGAGAGGACCGCTTACAGTTCTTGCTATTACTGTCAATTCATCCGAGATTCAGCACAGCAAGTCAGCCAATGAAAAGTTTTGAGAATCACCTCAGTCAAGAAGCAGAGAAGTGTAGCGTCGACCTTATGGAACGATAATATTTTCTTATATGGAATTTTATATATATATATATATATATATATATATACTAGTATATATATATAATATAATAATATATAACATAATTAACCAGCTACTAACAGTAATATATATATATATATATATATATAATCGTAATAATTATATCATATATATATATATATATTAAGTATATATAATATATCATAGTATATATATATATATATAATATATAATATACTATTATACAATAAATTTAAAAATATATTAAATACTTAATAATATATATATATATATAGTATATATATATGTATATAATTTAACTTATTTGAAAATATGTAACCACTTGCGAAAGTCGCAGCCCCCCGAAAAAAATTCTGGCTAGCGGGCCTGATATATATATATATAGTATAATATATATATATCTAATATATATATATACTATCCATATATATATATATATATTGGGTAATTATTGGGTCGCGAGGTTGCTAACAGGATTTTTAATAAAAATCAGCAGCAAAGACTCTAAAAAAATAGCTAATGAAGAATAAAAAAATTATTTGTCGCTCTCTTAAGGAAAAAAAGGTGTATCAGACATCTCAAAGTTGTTAAAATCACATAGACTTTGTCAATATTGAGGATCGATCCAGGTTAACGTTCCTCATTTCAGGCCCTCTAAGTCAGTTTCAAGCATAAGTTTTGTTAGGTATACCCAGAGAAAATCTATGTAGAATTAACAAATCTTATCATAAACCTGAAACTAGGATGGCCCTAAAACGAGCAAGCAAAGCCCACTAATTTTTATTATAAGAAAGGGCCTATGGGAACATTTTAAACTTTGATGAGAGGCTTGTAACTTTTTTTCCTAAAGAGACTGCCGATTTTCGTTTTCAATATTCTTCAATTATTCGCATTTTTTTTTTAGAGTATATCCTGTGATTTTTTCAAAAAAAAAAAAATTTCGTTTTTTTTAATAACAATCCTATACGGGTTTTTTGACACTTTGAGAGTTTGGTAACTTTTTTTCCTACAAGAGAGCCCGACAAACTAATTTTTTTTTTATTCTTCATTACTATTTTTTTAGAATCTTCGATCCTGTGATTTTTATAAAATCTGTTTAGAGGCAGTTATTGGAAAATAAGCTTACCATGATATATTATATTATATATATAATATATATATAATAGGTATATACTAATATATATATATAATATATACTATATATATATATACTATATAATATATACTATATATAATATATATATATATGGCATATTTGGTAGATACCTCGTACTGTGACTTTTTTTCTGCTGAAAAAAATTTTCTAAGGTTCAAAAAATTTATAAGTTCAGAAAAAGTTAAGTTAAGTTTAATTTTTTAAAAAATTATACTTTAGCTCCAAGCTTGGCATAATTCCAGAAGCTGCCACTAAAAGAATTTTCTAAAAAACTTTCTTAGCTTAACTTACTGAGCCAAATCTATTCTCTATGACACTTAGAAAAATTTCTCAGTAGAAAATTCACAGTACAGTATCTACAAATATATATATATATATAATATTATATATATATATATATATAGTACTTATATATATATATATATATAATATATATATATATATATATATTGATATATATATATATATATAATTATATAATATATACGCCTTTCTCACCATCCCTCTTGTTAGGTAGAACTGTCAAGTGTTGCTCCTCCAGAAATCCCTCCAGACATCCCGGTCTTTCAAATAGTGCCCGTCTTACCACACTTCTTCATTGTTTTTCTCCCCTCGACGCAATTGCCTCTTTCACAGCATCCTTCCATCTTTTTTCGGTCTTCCCATTGGTCTCGCTCCCATAGGTCCTCACCAATTAGAAGTAATCTTTACCGGGGTATCTCCATTTCCTCTTCTTAGCACATGCCCATACCACAACCTTCAGCTCTGGTGTTCGTCATCAATGCATCTCCATTATTGGGCAGACTCGAGCTCTGCCTCTTATTTGCTCACTCATAACTCTGTCCCCGACTCAAAGCGTTACTCTTCCTTAATCAATTCTCAACCTCAAATTTTTGTAGCCTCTAGTTTAAGACTGCTTCTGTATCATGTTAGATATGTCTCAACAAGTCTAACCAAGTATAAATAAGATAAATTGTGTTTTTCGGGAACAGGATGGGTGTATATCAACTTGTCACTTTTACTTCTCTACTGGCAACTCCTCTCTGCGTAATCAACAGGTGTATACATTCCATAGTTCTTCTGAGTATTTTTTGGCCTATTCTTTTCATGCATTCTGCATCTATCCAATGGCCTTTTCTACATGAAATTCACTCTTAGATATTCATGAATCTACTGGCAAATCGTCTTCGACTGTATATCCCTCTAGCCATATTTCTCTTGTTCTCCCTGTCTTGATATCGCCATTTTAATTTCCCCCTTTTTTAATTTTTATCTCCCCATCCCATCATAATTATCATTACCAAGAATTCACAGCAGCATTGTAGTTCATGTGATCCTCTTGTCACTAACAAGCCGCATCATCCGCTGTATACAAAGGTGTATTTCCCTATCCTCTCTCACACATATCCCCTTCAAGCAGTTGTCCAGATATAACACAAAGAAGTTAAAAGAGACAGACACTCGCCCTGCCCTTTATCCAGTCTTTGTTTCAAACCATTTCTCCCCTCCTATCTCCGTTCTCACCGTGTTTATGGGGTTTTCATACATATTCCCTTATTATCCTTATCAGCTTCTTATTTATTTTAGTATGCAGGATCCTCCATTACTTTCCACAATCTCTCTCTTTATATTCTATCAAAGCTTTCTCTAGACTCTTATAAATGCGATAAAGCAACCTTATTTTACTCAGAAAAGTGTTCAAATCATTTTTAAAGAGAAAATCAAGTCAATTACACTTCTATTTGGCCTTATTAAGTTATATATGATCTGTATAATATAATATTATATATATATTATATATATATATATATATATATAAAGTATAATATATATATATATTATATATTATATATATAATATATATATATATATATATTATATATATATATATATATATAATATATATATATATATAAATGAAAATAAATATGTATATGTGTGTATGTATATATGTACCTATATACAGACAAACCTTTTAGAATTTATGGAATACTTACTGACTGTATTGACTGGGAAGATCTAGTTTGATTTTATATATTTTAGACTGTAAGCCAAAGCTTATTATAAAGGTTTCCTACAAAGGCTGATGAAGAATTATTGCATGATGGTATATGGTGGAGTGTAATGGTTTGGATTAAAGAATGGTTGTGGAATAGAAAACAGTGTGTAACAACTAAATTGGCAATAAATCATCATGGGAAAATTTTAGTGAAGAAGTGGGTGTCCACAAGGTTCAAGTGCTGGGGCCACTATTGTTGGCTCATATATAAAATGAATAGACACAGGGACTTAAATAGCAAGGTTTCATAAGTTTGCAGATGTAATAAAGGATTCAAAATGATCTTGATAAACTTCTTGGGTGGGCAGAGATATGTGGCAAAATGATTTTAATAGAAAAGGTGTAAGGCTTTCTTTCACCTAGGGTTATTCAAAATAAAAGTTTTAACTACAATATGAATTGGGATTGGCTTCGAGTCTTTAGACCAAGAAAAAGATTTAGGTGTGATTAGAAGCAGTAATTTGAAAGTAGCTAATCAGTGCTTGAAAGCAAGAAATAAAGCTAATAGATGCTGGGTATAATAAATCGCAATGGTTGTGTTTTCTTTACAAGAGCAATCGGAAGTAAAAGTTAAACTGCTAATAAAGCTACTCGGTATGTTAAGGCCCAGTAATAGAGTATTGTGCACACAGTTTGGGCTGGGCCCCTTATTTAAAGAAATACTTAGATATGCTAAGAGTGCAACATAGAGCAACAAGGATATTTCTGGGTGAGGGTAAGAGCTATGAGGAGAGGCTGAAGGAGTTAGGAATGTTTTCTGTAGAAAGGCAATTTCTCAGAGGGGACATGATTAGGGTTGGGAAAAAAAAACGTTTTTTTTCAAATCTTGTTTTTTCATGAAAAAAACAATGTTTTTTTTCATGTTTTCGTTTTTTTGCATTTTTTTTCGTTTTTTTTCATTAGAATGTATTTTAAAATATAAACGGCGAGGCTAATTATGATATTTCACTCTTGGAAATTTTTTCATTTTTCAAAATAAAAAAATTGAAATTTAGCAAATGTTCAATTACGATCTCATAAAATAGGAGAACTTACCTTTCTTATATTTTATCAATTGTTTTCTTTACAATTACAGAGGGTTGTAGCCTGCAGACTGCAGTTTGTAGGCTTCTACTTTCTAATTTTAACTATGTATTTACATTTGTATCATATAATAATTATCAATTTAACTCTCTAAAATCTAATGATATATTATATTTATATAGAATGAGTCAGAATGACAAAACTCCACACGTTCTATAGCAAAATAAAATAATAAATATCTGAAATTAAAATTAATAACAAGATTGTAAATGAAGGAGGATGAGTAAATGACTATATATATTTGGCTTTGGAATATCAACTTTTGATTCACTAATCAACTAGTCCCCACTCCCCAGACCCAGTCACTACTGGCACTTTGAATCTCAGCACTGACACTGTATATGACTATGGTCAAGCTCATTATCACTGGCTCATCAACCGTGATCAGCCACATTTAATTTTGATATGACTTATAAGTCTGATATCTCCACGTCGTATGAAGTATCGGTGAGAATGACAGTTGTGAAGGAGCAGGGGCAGTAACAGGACTCATAAGCTTAAGCTGCTTAGCATAATCATCTCTCTCAGTTTGCAAATTTTCAGAATTTCCTAGTTCTAGATTATGAGCATTAAATACTAGTTTTGCAACGTTTACACATAACAAAGTATATTTTGATTGGAGGACCTTTTGCTAATACCCCTTTTTCCTTAAAAAAGTAACAGATCACAATAATGATTTTTGCACGTGGCATTTCTAAATTCTGATTAAATAATTATGATAAAATGGTACTGGTAAGCTGAACAGAGTAAGAAAACCTAGTAAAGACCAAAATATTATGATATAAAATTAGAATATATAATAAAAATATGGAAAACCCATAAAATTTTGAAACAGAAACTCAAGGGGCTCCACCTTGTAGGAAATTGGAACCTAAAAATGTCCAAATTAGAGCATATTGCTAAAATTTATAATATAATTGATTCAAACATGTAAATGTCCATAGCTTTTAAAAAAGAAAACGAAAAAAACAAATTTTTACTTATTTGTTTTCAGCTGTTTTTTTGATTTTTATGAAAAAAAAAGTTTTTTTCAGAAAAAAAACAGCTTGATTTTTTTCCTTTTCCCAAACCCTAGACATGATACAAGTCTACAAAATATTTATATTTACCTTATTGATAATACAGACACCAATAAATTTTTCATAGTAGAATACAGACAGGCTACCAGGGTGCATAATAAAGAAAATTAAGAAGAAGCATGCCATCTTGATATAAAAAGCATGCATTCAGATAGGGTTGTTAGTTGTTAAATTTTGGAATGGTTTGCCACAGGAGGTTGTTTGAGTGCAAGTCGATTGCAACATTTAAGATTAGACTGGATAGATATATGGATGGTTTGGGTTTCATATAGTATATTTTGACTAAGCCAAATTGGCTGGTTCTTAGTTACTGTAGTTAATAAATTGCAATTGCCATTTACTTATCAAGCTATTAAAGCTGTAGTTTGGTTAGCATGTATATACTTTAGATATAGTTTTGTTTTTTTATTTTAGTTGTAGACTTTGTATGTTTATAAATATGTATTGACAATCCCTAGGATGCTTTGTAGATTTGCATGAGCATCTTTTAGACTTGTGTGTATAAAGTGATTTTGACAGAGCCTTGGGGTGCTTTGGGTGGATTTGCAATGGCATTTGGTTATTTGGTGTTGGCTCTGTTGGCTTGACTGGGACAGTCTTGATAGGCCTGTGTGGCTTCTTACTGTCTTTTTATTTCTAATGTTCTAATTTAAATACATATGTGTATATTTAATAATAAATAAATATTAAATAAATAAGTAATAAATTGATAATACTAGTATTATTAATAATAAAAAAAATGTATGGGATTGTGCATAATGTAAATTAATAGAAGTACCAGCATATGTTCTTTGTAATTGAATTGCTGGATAAACTAAGGGGTAAAAAAAAAAAAAAAAAAAAAAAAAAGATTATTTAATACTTTTCGGGTCTATAACATTTTTTCCTATAGCTATGTCTTTTTTTTTTTTTTTTTTTAAGTACTTCATTACAACTGATATAGAGTCTGCTTTGATTTTTATAAAAATTGGTGATGGTGCTGTTCTGCCTGACTATTACCAAAATTTTTAATCCAATATAATTTATGGAAATTTCATAAATCCAAAAATGTTAATTTGGACTTTTGTAATTTAATGTGAAACAAGACTATTCAATGATAACAGTCCCATATTTTAATACAAAAAGGTTAGACTGAGTTATATTTAACTCTGAATCTTTTAAAAAATATTATTAGTATCTCTCTGATATTTGTAATTTTAAAACTTAATCTGATATTTAAGTGAAACATTGGTAATTTTTTTAGTTCCTGTGAAAAACTTCTTATCCTTACTCTATTAGAATTATAATCAAAATGTACGGAAATGTATTAAAAACTCGCTAATAGATAGTGGAAGACCAGTTTTATATATATATAAATTAAACAAAAATCCTAAAAAAAAAAATTCTTAAGTATTATCATACAAGGATGGCACCATTTTGAAAATTGATTGACTTATGAAATGATGACCCGGTGAGAAAATCTAGCACTGCAAAGAATTCAAGAAGCAAAGAGAGGAGAGAGAGAAAGATAAGCTTTTGGTTCCAAAGTGGCTGTCAACTAAAGAGGGAAAAAATTTCGATTTTGGATTTTAAACAAATGTAAAAATTTTAAAACATTTAATTTATTTTAAGTGTAATCTGACCCACGAGAAGCTGAAATTATTAAAATCATTACTTTTTGGTATTTGGAATTAAATTACTGAATACAAAAATCAAAATTATAAGTAGAAACTTTTAAAATAATAAATGTAGAATGTGAAGTTATGTTTCCCATGGCAATCGTCGAGTCGTTTGAAGAAAAATTTACCAACTTCTCTTCCTCTGGAAGTATGGGTCTTAAACCCACCCTTTCATTAATTTATTTTTCGTGAATGCTTGTCATATAATAATAGTGACAGTAAAGTGATAGTGATAATAATAAATTTATATAGGTGAGTAATCGTGCATAGTAGTGCGTAATATAGTGTAGAACATAATAATATTAGTGTTAAATCATAGTTGGTTATGTAAAATATAAATAATATATATTTAAATAAGGATTAGTAGTGATTGATAGTGGTTTAGTTTTAATAATAATTAATAGTGATAAAATAATATTTATGTATTTGTGTATTTATGTATGTAATTATGATTATGCATGTATATTTTTTTTTTTTTTTTGTATTTTATATTTATTTATAATAAAAGCAACCCGGTAGCTCAGTGGGAGAGCACTCGCCAAAAAAAGCGAGGGTTCCAGGTTCGCAACTGGTTTGGTGGGAGAATGTGAGCTATTCTCTCCTTGGGCTTGGCTCCATCCTGCTCGGACGTAAATTGAAGTACACCCCCTCGCTCGAAAAGGGGTCTGCCCGTGAGCGGTGGTGTTATTTCTTTTTTTAAAAAAAAAAAAAAAAAAAAAAAAAAAAAAAAAAAAAATAGTGGAAACAAAAAATTTTATAATTTTATTAAAACAAAAATCTAAAAAATTCTTAAATATTATCATAACACGGATGGCAAAAAACACTGAATTTGAAAATTAGATTGCAATCCATATAGGCAGTTGTTTGATGTTAAATATTGTCAAAATATTTAACTCATCTATTATAATAACAGTAAAATGTAAAATGACGATAGCAAACCAAATCAATTACCACATCCTACCCACATAGAAAAAAAAATTAACAAGTTTGTAAGTGAATAACTGAGGATAATATAAAAGAGGAATATATTTTAAACATACATATTAAGCTGGCGTAATGATTAGGCGTTTTAACACAAAAAACTTTCTTGATTACTATTAATTGATTTTAATTTATTTAAATATTTAATATTCAATCTGTATATCACCACATCTGAAACGAAGGTCACGATTCGATACGGCGTAAACTCTAATTGTATTATTGTAATATTATATATTTTAATATATATTTAATAATAATTTAAGAAATAAAAATTATTTCTTCTCATGAAAAAAAGAATTTAAATTACTATTTTCTCTTATAATTCTATATATATTACTAATATTATATTTATATATAATTAATATATAATTAATATTAATATTAATATATCTATATATTATATTAATATTAATAATATATTAATATTATATATATAATATATATATAATTAATATATAATATTAATATTTAATATATATATATATATATATTATATTATTACTTCTTTATTATTATCACTCTTACATCTATACCTAGTTTTAAAATCATAACTTAAAAGATAAATATTATATAATACATATATTAAGAAAAATAGTAAAAAATAGAAAAATGAAATAAGTAAAAAAGAATAAGATAGTAAAATAAGATATAAATAAAAAGAACCGCCCCAAACAAATAGACAAAACAAGAGAAACATAATAATAAAAAGAGAAGGGGGGAATAATAAATAAAATATATGAAGATAAGGAATATATATTTGCATTAGAATTAAATATAATCTATTAAAATTAGAAAAATAAATAAGGTATTAAAATATAAATATATATATATAACATTACACATATATATATATAATAATATTTTAAGTAAGTGAATATATTAAATATATATAATAATAAAATATAATATAAAATAATACTATATATTAAAACAATACTTACTACCATAGAACTTTAACTCAAATGGTTTGACCTTGAAAATTATTATTTAAATTTTAGATTAATGAAATTTCGTTTTAAATAATTTTTTAAACTCAGTAAATTATAATAATATATATTCTTATATATTTTATTTATCACTTATTAGTTTAATAAAATACATTATCTAAAGCCATTTATTATATATTCTGTATACTATCTATTGGAAAACATAGAAACTTAATTTAATAATGAAACACATTTTTAATTACCAAAATTTAAAACTTATAATTTAGGAAATTAAATATCAAAGTATATTATACTGGGCATGGATAAAATGTACGCATTGAAAACGTTTACACACCATATATGGATATAACTTCTTTAGCTATCAATGGGGCTTATAATTAGCTATTTAAAATAAGTTTTTATTGTAAGTTTACACACATAAATAATAAATAGGGAAAAAGATATAATTGGGATTAAGAACATTTAATTTAAAAGTAGATATAATTATAATAATAGACATATAAATCATAACGAAATTTGTCTAAAACTATCAAAAAATAAAAATAGTTTTCAGTCACTAAAATGAATAAAATAGATTCATATAATTTCACACACATTATATTTGAATACATATCAATGAATTGGAATAAACTTAGGAAAAAAATAAGAAAACTGTTAATAATTTTTAACTTTTTGAACACATTTACAACTTAAAAATGTTTATAAATTTATACATAAATATAAAACATATTAAATTAATTAATTTAACTATAATACACACCTTTAGAAACAGAAAGAGCCAATTCATATTTTATTTAATTTTGTTCAAAATGAATTTACACTAAATATTTTATTGAACCTTTAGAGTTTTATATACATTTAAATCCTAATAATGTATAGATATTAAATTATATATATTATCCCTTAATTATCACACACTTTCGTGCTCTTGATATTATCACAATAAGTTACATTAATAACCTATCCTTCATCCTTTAAATTTTTGTTTAAATCGTCCTTCCCTGAAAGAAGATAATGTAATAATGTAAATGATTTTTATACTCTAGAGAGAGAGAGATATATTATTTTATATTATATATTATTAGTAAATAAAATACATTGCTTTGTTAAAATTCTCTTCTCAATGACTTTAAAAAGTTAAATATGGTTATTGTTTAATTTATTAAAGAGGTTTAATTGTAGAAAGCAGTTTATAAAAGTTGTAAAGCTTATGAAATCTACATTTACCTATTTATTTATCATGATAAATCCTTATGGTTTTGTGAATTAAGTAATTAACTTATAGTTTGCATAAAGAAAGGTTAAAGAAAGATATGAGGAAGAGATAGAGAAATTACTGAAAGATTGATTTCAAGAAAATGTCGATTATTTGTTGATATTGAAGATTATAAGGTTAGTAGATTAATGGTGAAATATTTTAGAATTGAGTACAGGCCAGTTCTCTTCGGTTGTATATTTAAGGTTCTGGTCCTCATTCTAAAAGTTATCTGCTCTTTCAAGTGTAATTCAGATGTTTAGTTGTTAGGTTCTTCATCAAAGTTTGTTCTTTCCATAATAAGTGGATTGATTGATCGTCGCATACCAGGAATCAATTAGGTTTGGTTAATTCACGTTGTTCTAGAATCACCCCGAACAATACACAGAGTGAGTTTCTCCATGACGACCTATACAGTATACTGAAAAAACTAAATCCTATCATATTGTGTATCAGATGAATTACCATCAAATAAGCATTCACGAAATAATTCATTTTATTAATCAACGGGAGACATTTTACCCCGGAATTAAAAAAAAATTAACAAAAAATAACTTTTTAAAAATTAAAATTGCTTAAAAAATGTTAAAATTTGCAGTTTTTGATAAATCAAAGATCGAGGCATTTTACTTCCATGATACGTTCTTTTAGCTTAAATGAAATATTTCCTTTTTTTTTTTTTTCACCTCACTATATAAACAGAGAGTTACATCCTCTTTCGATTTTGAGAACAAAGTATAGCTATATTCATTGTTTGTTATAATGAGTAGTCGTGTCGCTCCATGATCCAGAATCATCATCACGGCCCTTCATTACCGAGGAGAGATCTGAGGGGTGTCGCTCTGTCCCTTCCCCTGCTCCAGCTTTTACGAAGATTCCACTCACTATTACACAATAAGGATATTCCCTACTCACCACACACGCAAATTTTCAGAACTAACTACTACTAATTCTCATCTTCTTTCTCTCCTTCTCTTCTGCGTAAATAAATAAAGCGGTATTTTGGCAACTTTTTTCTCTTTCTTGAGAGCACAATGCCAGTGCCTTTAAGGTCAATTCCTTTACGTGGTCACTTTCGAAGATTTTTACTACATATTTAACAAAGGAGTCTATTAATAAATCTTCATTTAGAATACTCAACATAATTTTCTCTTTTCTTAAAAGTTTCTTCTCTTCGTCATGAACAACTTACTTCCTGATAATCCAAAATGTTATTTTATTTTCCTTGCTTTAGATGCTCTATAGTTTTCTAGTTCCATGCCTGAACTTTTCGGGATGCTGGCCGTTAGGATTAGGTTAGGTTAGGTTAGGTAGGTTCAGGTAGGTTTCTGGTTGCTTATGCTTAGGTTTCTACGCCTTAGGTTAGTTAAAGTTTTGTTGGAATTCGTTAGAGAAAATAATAACTACGAATTTTTTTCTATTAGCGGACCATATGTGTTAACCATAACCCGTGCTCGATTTCATATCTCCTGTCGACCACTTTTGGAACTAGTTTCGTGTCTGTCTCTTGGTTTCTCTATCTATTAGCGCTTCGGTGGAATCATTTATTGTTGCCATTAGGCCATTTAGGGATTTAGGGATAAAATACTTTTTCCCGAATTCAAAGTTCTCCGGTACAGTTCGTTTCTATCAATTATAATACTCATTACATATATGAAATCTTATCGCTTTGGATGCTCTGGCTATCTAATCACTATAAGTACCTATATATTATAATATACTAAAATTAAATAAAGGAAGATTTATAATACTCTATATATTATATAGAGTATACATATAAAGGTTATAGGTTCATATATATATTATTCAATATATTATATAACTCATCAATATATATATAAACTATATATATAATATATATTATTATATATATATATATACATAATATATATATACGTTATAGTACGATATACTATATATTCTATATATATACTATAGCTATATATAATATATATATATATATCATACTACCTATATGGTAAGGTGGTGGTTAAACCTCCGCTACAAAATGTTCCAAAGTATCTGCTCCACGATTTGTTCTTTCGCTACATCCTGGCACCCCTCCGCTTAATCGTTTAATTTTGGCATTTTATATCTTCATTCTTTGGTAACTTCTCCTATCCTATTTTACCATTTCTCTTTTTTAGGGTATTCGCTACTTTTTTCAATCGTTTTTACAGATTCTCGTCGCTAAAACTCTGGCAACCTAATCCGTTCCAATCTTCCGTAGCCATTTTTACGCATTTCTTTGGTTTATTAGCTATACTCTTTTTTACGCTTTCATTCCGACGTTTTCTTGTGGAGCATTCTTTCTTAGGTCATTCATTCGATCCTCATTCACTCCGGTAGGATTCTTTCTGGGCGGTTCAAAACCTTATTTTATTCCATTGGCACCCTTCCTCGCTCACCGTCAATTCAGGCATATATGACTCTTCCATTCTCTCCTCATACGTCGACTGGAACGCCCATTTTGGTGGGTTTCTCAGGTCTATAAACGTCCGACAAGGAATGCCAATGATCCCATGAACTTCAGGCAGCTTGATTCTTCGAGTTTTCCATAAACTCGTTGGGTTTATTTCCAACAGCTTTGACGTGTCAACGGTCGGTTAGACCGGGAGTTCTCAAAGTTTGAAGATCCGTTTCGGAGGTTTGTTGTACAAATATGCCACACTAAGGAGAGGCTTTTAAACCACTTCAAACCACCGGGTTAAAGTGCCCCTAGCCCCCACACACACGACTTTTATTGTCTCATGGAAGATTAGACATGATCGGACGTATCAGTTTTGAGCGGTTCCGAACTCGATTTAATTGATTAATCCTTACTTTTTTAACGCTACCCAACATCAACATCCGTTCTTACAATCTTGTCCTTTCTAAGTTGCTTCTTGGTTGACTATACTTTTACATCTTGAAAATTATATATATCTTGACCAAGAAAATCATTACTTATTTATTTAAAATTCAGTTGATATATTTCGTTGAGTAGCCTGGATGAGTGACCGGCTCCGGCATTCCGAGTCTCGTCGCGAAGCTCCGTAAGTCTTTAAGGCATGTCTTCACATGACATGTATTTCGATCACCGTCTTGCACTCTATATCTTCGCGAGTAACTATATAATTATTAGCCTCGGAAGCCAAAGGTAACCAATACATCGCAGGTGGTTCTCCACGCGCTTGTAAAAAAAACGTCTATACTTGCCGCCCTTAGCCAGTATAGGCATTCGTATCGTATACGTCCGCAGCTCGCTCAGAGAGAGGCTGCTGGTCTACCCGTGTCTCGAGTCTCGCGCCCTGAGAGAGCTGAACTCGCGATGGAGTTCCTCACTCGAAGAAAACTAACGTACTGGCTCTGAGGCTTCTGGCTATGAAGGATTATGGATCCTGTGCTTTAGAGAGACTTGGAGAGCCTTAGCCAGGACGTGCACGAGGAGCAGTTTATTACTCAAAAGAAGATTGTTTTATCTCGCAACTTGAGTTTCCTGACATGTACTGTTCATCTACACAAATCAAGAGATATCTAGAGCAACAAACACAGAGTGCATCCTCCTCCACGAGAGTGCCAGACAGATCTCCACGTGCCGGGCCTTCGGACTGGCACTGAAGAGAGTCCAGTGTAGTACAATACTCTGGCTGTTATACCGGCCTTCCCCGTAGCTTATGGCTATCGTAAACATCGAATGCCATCATCCGTTGTCTATTTCCGCCATATCGTCCCCGCACATGAGTCGAAAATGTCGACTTTGAGAGTATTTCAAGTACGATAAAGGACTGTACAGCACACAGCTACCGAGAGAGGTGGACTCTTCTCGGACACAGAGAAACAGAAGAAATAAAGAAGAATGGCCTAAAATATCGAAAATGCATGCGAGAAAAGATGTGGTGCTGTAGGATATATGTATTCTCTGTAGAGTTCTAGGAGATGGGGGGGGAGATGGAAGGAGAGCCTGCGATTACGCAAAGTCTAAACGGAAAAAGCACCTCTCGGCTCACAGGGCTGTCGGCTCGGCTGCGGGTCGGGGGGCGGCTTATCGTCGATAGAGAGGCGTTCTTTTCTTCCCAAAAAATTGTTCAAGCCTCCCAACTTTTGTACAATTTATTCTCGACTGATCTATATCTGCAAAAAAATTCTTACGAAAAACCCACCCATTGCTATCAGGTCCGGCTCCGGCTTCGGCTTAATGCTCTGGCTCCGGCTTTCCGATGCTCCCAGAGCTGATCGGCTCTCGACTTCGTTTCCATTTCAGAAGAATAGTTTCAGCTCGCTCCTTTGCAGAAAGTATTTTTTACCTGACAAACTAACCAATTCCTAATACAAAATATCACATTCTTCTTGCCGCTCTGTGGCTCCGGCTCCCGGCTTCGCAGCCCTGGTTAACTATCCAAAATTCTCTTCCGGCTCCGGCTACGGCTCCGGTCTAGCTTCGGCTCAACCCTATTCAAATAAATTGTTCAGCTCCAACCTTGTACAATTGAATAGTTTTCTCTTTCTGCAAAATTTAATAAAAATTTGTTTTTAGCGAGCCTCCGATCTCCCGGCTTCCGGCCTTCCTTGCCGGCTACCGACTCCGGATCCGGCTTTCAACTTCCGACCTCAGTTTTCAACTTTCACAAGAAAAATCAGTCCAGCTCGACTTTCCGCAGAAAGTTCCGTTAATTTTTGCCTGCAAACACATAAAATTCTTTAAAAAATGTATAATTTGGTTTTCCGGCCTTTCGGCTCCTCGGCTTTCCCGTGCTCCCGGCTCAACCTAGTACCGATTCTCTCTGACTCCTCTGGCTCCGGCTTCCCGAGGCTCTAAACTTCGGCTTCAAGGAATACATTCTTCTCAAATCTTGCCTCAGCTTTCATACCTTAAAGGGCAGATATCATATTTTAATCCTTACCTTACACACTTGTTTTTTATTTCTGCCTGCTAATACACTTTGTACCTCACAACATGTTTTAAAAATATCTTTCGTTCTTTTTCGGTTTCTCTCTCTATTCTACGGCTTCCGCCGCTTCTCCGTGCTTTTCCGGCTTCAACGGCTCCCGTTCGAGCTTCACGACTCTCTTTTCCTCTCGCACCTACTTTATATTATTGCACAGCCGTTCTAACGAGTTCCTTGATGCTTTAGTGTCTCCTTCTTGGTGTTTGCGAAAACGGGAAAGTTCTAATTTATTATTACACATAATCGAGATTCATCAATTCGAAGAATTCTCATTTTCTCGCGGATTCACCTCAGCATCCTGTTCGATACTTAGCTTGAACTTGCAATTTCGCATCAACTTCCTCGGTAAACTCTTCGATTTACTCCTTTTTATGTTTGATTCCACTCCCTCTCACTCTCCGTCCACCTATACTAAAATACTCTCCTGTATCTTTAAAATTACACCTTGAAATCGTTGATTACTTTCTTGCAACCACACATATTTACATATGCATATACCCAAACGAAATGTATCGAGGAAAGTTGACATATGATTTTGATATAATCTTAACATTGTAAAACTCAAAAATAAAAAAAAGTGTTAAATCTTTGTTAACTTTTATGTACCCTCCCCCACTACAGTAGGGGTTGTTGGCCAGTACAGGGCTTCCCCCTTAAAACAATTATTAAGAAAATCTAGAAAGAAAATCCTCACTCACAGATACTCTCTCCAGTAACATCCCTCACAGGCTCTCGCGCAAGAAGGCGCTAAATATTTCAAGGAAAAGGCTGCGACTCGAATTCAATCACAAACACAAGTCCTACGAAGTCAGAGGCAATTGTGGAAACCGCGCTGGAAAAGGCTGTGACCTTAACCCACTACTTTCTGTCTACCGAGGAGAGTTATTAACACTAAACAGAAAGGGACTTTTTTGTTACTTTCATATCTTTTCATTTTTACTATGTTTGATATTTAAAAACATCATTTCAAATAACTGGATTTCTACAATTAACCAATCACTCTTACTTTATCGGGGTGCTTGCCACTCCAAAAGAATCTCCCAACTTAGACCCACGTTTTACCCTATATTACATTGGGTGAACTACCCGGAGTAGTTACAAAACACCTCCAGAACTTTTTAATCACTGCCTTCTTGATTACTACAAAGAAACACAATAACAAAAACAAAATGAAGAAAATGAATTACACACACTAATTATCAATACTAAATCCCATTCGCCTATCAGATCACTCCGAAGACATTATGACTCAAACGGGTTCAAACTGAACATTCCATCAATAGCGAACTTCCAAATTTTTCATTTCTAATTTTTGGAATTATGGTCTTTCCAGTCCTTCTTTCCTGTCTCTCATCCATTACTTTTACTCATTCTTACCAGTTCGAAGGATTTCATTTCGCTCGGACATATTTCTCGGCCAACTCTCTTCCCATTTTCGAGCATGCATTTAACTTCTCATCATTTAAAGAACGGGCTCAGGAGCTCATTGTCTCTTCATTTTTAAACATTCCACTACGAACCTCTGATTCCTTTTTGAATTCTAAATGGTTCGTTCTGGAGATGATTCCCTCTCTCTCTCCCTTTTTCTTTAATAGTACTTGAAGAACACCTCTTCCCTTTTTTCTTCAAAATAAAAGGACCGTACAAATAACTTTAACAATGCGAACTTCGGCCTACTACAATATTCGTATATTAACTTTCCTATTACCGGTATGGATTCTTTCTTATTACATCATTATTTACAAGTTTGGATTATAAAGGGCAGACAATTCCCATTTTTTGGATTCCACTACACTGACGAACTTTGTTATATCGCTTTTCGATACTAATCTTCAAAATTGTTGCTCTTCTGTCCCTGTGACTCTTCCCGCTTTTTTGTCATGACAGAAATTTTTCACATATAATAGGACTACACTTTCAATTCGTCACCTCTAACTCTCTCGTCTCTAACATACTGTCAACTCCAAGTGCAATGTATTCTCACCTCGTTCACACTACAGCTTTGAAAATCTAATTTAACGGTGTCGCGCAATTTGATCTTCCAATCTACTCCATGGATACAATACGAAACCGCTTCTTATACCTAGAAGCTTCCCTGGATTCTCAAAACGGTTCTTCGATCAATTCGAATGTGGCTTTATTTTAATAAACTTGTGAATAATTTACATTTGTTTCAGCAAGGGAAATTATGTAAGCACATATTATTTCTCTCATTGCTATTTAAATGTTTGTAACTGATTTGAATTTATATCTAAAGATATAACAAACTATGGCTTATGTTATAAATCCTTTTATTTTCTGTATACTATTTTTGCCTTTTTGTCTTTTTATGTATTCCAATATTTGTATATATGTTTAAATCTTCGGATGTAACCAGTTTAATGAACCGCAGTTAATGCCTCTAGTATTTGAATATTAATCCTTGCAAATTTCATGTATTAATTGACCTCTTCGACTATTCTCTTTGCCTTCATGTTTGTATGTCTGCTTAATGTCCTTCCGGCACATAATTAGATTCATGCTTGCACTTTTCGACAAACGTAACAACTCTCTTAATTTCTATGTATTTTCTAGTTATTATTTCTTGGTATATTTATCTCATTATACATATCTTTCTCATCCGTGTTTAGTCCGCCAGGACAGTATATTGTATGACGTCACTTCCCACTTAACTACTTTGTAAAAATTTAAATTTAAATGTTCGTACTCATCTATGCTAAAGCATAATATGCTTCTGCGAAGCAAAAAAACTTTTAGCAAATCAGTCAATTCTCTTCCTCAGTCTGAATTTACATTATATATCTACTTACTTGCGTCACTTTCTGTTTAGGATGCTTCCCTCTCGCTCTCAGTAAAGTCATGATTACAACTGTCATTCAATTGAACCAGTCAAAAAACGAAAAATCTCTCACTTCTCAAGATTCAATTTCTCTTCTCCAGAAATCCTTCTTTCCCCGGCAAGGAGCGATAAAATTTTCACTACGGAAAAGGCTGCGACTCCGATTTCCCAACCCTCACCAAACACAATTATCCTCGCATTCCACAAAATTATGGGTTTGGCTAAATTCTGTGCCTGCGAAAAGGTCTCCGTGCTTAAAACTACCAAATCGTACGTACGCCTTTAGACAGAGACGAAGTATCTAACAGAAGGACTTTTTTGTTACTTTTATATTCATTGCAATATTTTACCTTAATTCTCAATGTTGAATAAACACATCATTCTCAAATATGGTTTCCTAATTAATTACCATTCTCCTCAAATTATAAATACGGTCCAAAAGTAGCAATAAGCAACTCAAATATTGTAATCCTCTATTCAAACTTAGCACAGTTTTTTAAACCTCTCCTATAATCATGATATTATTATATGACTTCTCTCTCTATTACTATATCTTATCTCTTCTACACATATCTATTCTTCTATATCTATATCTATCATCTTACTATTCATATCGTCTACTTACTCTACCTCATCTCACATTTTTTACAACTCATTATTATATACATTATATATATATATATATATATATATTCTATCTATATATTATATATTATATGTATATTTATAATAAATTGCAACTATATGAATAACAATAAACTATATATATATATATATATTATATATATTATATATATATATTTATCTATCATATATATATATTCGCTATTGCATTACGGTATATTATAATTGAATTAAGATTTTATGTGCTATATATACTATATCTTACTCATATACTTCTATATATATTCATATACCATATATATATATATATACAATATTATACTATATCATATATATTACTCATCTCTCTCTATATATATATAGTACTATCTACTATACTATCTCTACTATTCTATCTCTATATACTACTACTACTACTGTTAGTGCAACTACTAATACTATATTTATATCTATATATATCTATATAATATTATATATATCTATATTTAGTATATATATACTTATATATATATATATATCAAATATCATAATATACTTATACTATCATCTCTATGCTTATAGCTCATATTACCTTTACTTCATATATATATATATATCAATAACTAACTCTACTATCTATACTATCATATATTACTATATTCACTACTTTACTCATATAGTTATATATATATATATAAATATACTATATACTACTATATATATACTATATATATATCTATATATATATATATTATATATTTATATCTATATATAACTATCATCATAGATATTATATTGTATTGTTTGTAATCTAAAAATAATTCATATAATATACTATTTTATCATGATTTTTTATTGTGTCGACATTTTTGGGAAAATACGGGAAGCTCTTGGCAAAGGTGTTTAGTAGATATATGGTGTTTTGGTGGTAAGCTTCTGTCTGATTGTAATCAAAAGTATGTATGAGGATATAGCTGGGTGTGTAAGTATTAATGAATGTCAAATGTGATATGCGTTTATCCTCGTATTAATTCTAGCGGAGTGAGACAGCGGTTGTGTTATAATCTCCTTGGTTTATTCAACTTTCTGTATATGGATAGGGGTTATGAAAGAATTCGAGGGGGAGTTGGCAGGAAATGGTGTTACAATGATGAATGGAGAATGGAAATGAGTGGAGGGTACCCCTCTACCTATTATATGCGGATGATTTTGTTCGTGTGGTGAATCTGAATAGAGAGCGAGTCTATTCGTGCAATTCTCTCGGTAGACGAGATTTTTCGGCAGGGTACTGTAAAACTCGAGGGCGCTTTCGAAAGTAAACGTAGATACAGAGTAAGGTTATGGTTGTTGAGTGAGGCACAGTCCTCAGTGTGAAGTTAAGTAAGATGGTGAGGCAGCTGGAACAAGTGTCTGAGTTCTAAACGTATCTCTAGGGGTAATGTGTTGGATGAAGACAGGGGAACCCGATTATGATCTTGCGAGCTGTACGTTTGGAACCAACGTTGTTCGAATGGCCGTTCCAAGGTTGGCTGGTGCAATAAAACACATCTCCGTTGGTGAATGTTAAAGGACTCACAGACTTAGGTTTGCTTTTTCGACTTTTGTTCCATATTCTTCCCACTTTCACTTGCGCTTTTTCCTTTTTCCCGAGATGCATGTATATCGCATCTTACTTCCCAATCTTGGGAAAAAAGTAGATTGAAGAAATATATATATTATATATATAAATCTCTATATATATAAATATTCAAACTTTATACATATAATATATACTTTATATCTATATATATAATATATATCCCAATATATATAATATAACTATATTTATTACCTTAACTTTACTTCCTCCATTCAAAACTATCTGGCTTCTGGGCACACCAGCTGTAACTCCTGTTCCACTTACACTCTCTTTATATCATCTAATGTTCGTTATATTAAAATACAAAAAGTTATTTTATCTTATTCAATCAATTTTGTAACTTAAAGTGATTAAAAATCTAATAACTGAAATACTTTTTATTATTTTGAAGCAGTAATAAACCTTAAAATGTTAATTCCATGTTCACCATTATTTCAATAACAAGTTTTCTACCAAGAGGGAAGAGGAGGAGGACGAGGACTTGCGCTCACACGTTATGAAGGACACTTCAATATGAATCAACAAGCACCTATAAAATAATAGAATTATCTAACAACATACTCTATAAATTTCCTTACTAGTGGTATTCCCGATTACAGTATGTAAGAATGCATGAAGTGGTTGTGTAACAGATAATTGTTTTTGTATCATATTTCCAACAATTGCCATACCCCTCTAAAAGCGGCACAACATTCACAAGTACCCATTTCACTGGGTATAGTAATGTTTCAGGATCCCCCTATTTCTTTTAATTGAGTATATAAATAAACACAACAGGAAGGAAATTTCTTATTTATTTAAGATTATATCTCTCAGAATTGGTTTTGTGTGTGAATCTGAAGTGAGTTTAAGAAGTTTGGTAAAGAGGTTTGGCTGGGTATGTAAAATGAGGGTCTAAAAGTAAATTTAGGTAAGAGCAAGGTGATGGTGGTAGCACTGGTAGGTGAGGAGAGTCCGAGGTGTGAAGTCATGTTGGATGATAAACAAATGGAACAAGTATCAGAGTCAAAATATTTAGGCTATATGCTGGATGAAATGAGAACGGATGATGCAGAGTGTAGTGGGAAAGGTGAGTGGTAGTAAGGTGGCTGGTGTAATTAAATCTTTGGTGAATAATGTTTTACATGAGGATATATTATTATCGATGTTAATGTATAGTAGAGAAACTATGGTGTAAAATTAATATGCAGGTTGTTCAAGGGTGTGTCAGATGAGGAAAACTGATAAAATGAGGAATGAACCTATTAGTGAGTTATGTGTGGTATGGGGAAAGGAGTAAAAAAAAAATTATTAATGAGTGTATTAAAGTGGTTTAGCCATTTGAAATAATGGATATTGGTCAATTGAAGTAGATGTATATTAGTGGCGGTTTTGGGAAGCGACCTGATGGAAGACCTAAGAAAATGTGCACCGAGTCAGTAATAGTGTTTGAAAAAAGGAATACGATAGTAGTTCAATCGAGAAGATAGGAGTGGATTGCATGTTTTTGTGAGAGGATATGGTTGTGGGCGTGGCCCAAGTTATGACCCCCGACACTGAGGAGATACCACAGTAGGGGTTTGTCGCTGAGAAAGTAGCTCCAGGGCGGATTATGGCTGCGAAGGTCTCACAATAGTGTAAGGAGTGGATATGGGGGGGTAGAGGGGAAAGGCTGTCATGTTCTTCTACTTAACTATTCTGTACCCGTTGCATGTTTGCACACCCCATCCCCCAGTTTATGGGGAGCCGAAAGGAGGCCGATGATAATCTCTCAGAACTCCAACTGAGGAACACTGACCGATGTTTAATCCAAAATCTACTTTCCACGTTTTTGAACCACTGAACATAGGAATGTCGATAGTTATTTCAGTATATAATTATAAGAAATGGATTGAAATATAAATAAAAAAATTTTTCTGTGACACCTTACGTGGGAAGAAAAATTAAATGGAGTTCTATTTTTATTGCAGTACTATAAGCATATAAAATATACAAAACTCTATAAAATTTAAAAGCTCCAGGTAATTTGATTCAATGTCAAATTTAAAAACTCACCAGAAAACAATATATATATATAGTATATATAATAAATAAATATTATAAAAAAAATCAGCAATTTCTCAACAACCCATTTCTTAAATATTAATAGAGCAACATGCTGAAGATCAATTTCATTGTTACAACTCCAAACGTTCTTTAAAATCTTTTATCTCAGTCTCCGTCACCTCTGCCCATTGAAGGATAGTTTAATACGAAAAATCGCCCTACGATCATTTCAATATTTTATCGTGCAATACAACTGATCTTTTGAAATCTTTTACAGTGCTTCTGGAGGAGGTCCAGTCAATTCAATATATGACATCAATCTCTTGAAAGCATAACCTAAAACACACCCAATCATAACGGCGTTTCAAATCGTCCACGCTTCACCACCCTTTCCTTAAGACACTTTAATTTCATCTGAGAGAAAAAATCGATTCCAAAAACTTAACTCATAACAATTTTAATTATCGAACCGACGTCTAGGGAGAACATCCCTACCTGACCTAAAGACGAATGCAATACATTTGGCTTGATATTCTTTAATCTCCTCACCATTCAAACCCCAACTAAGTATCTTTTGAAGCTGTAACAATTTACCGCCGATAATAAAATTCCAAAAGGATCTCGAGTTATCCTCGACATTAAATAGATTCTTTTTAAAACTTCTAACCCTTTTACTTGGTACGCACATGTCAATAAATAAATCAATTCGCTTCAGATCACAAATTTTAATAGCTAATTTACAATAAATAGCCTATTCGATTCTACAATGCATAACTTTTCTTCCATGGTTGCACTTGCAAAAATGAGTCGTATAATTTCATCATCTTCAATAGTAAATGAAGAGGAATTAAAAAGTTTATTTATAACG
>JABUQX010086584.1:0-27500 GCA_015478945.1 Trachelipus rathkii
TACTTATCTCTTGTAATAAATTTCTTAAAATTAGACTAGCTCAAAATTAAATATCTTCGCCTTATAATCACTGTTACTTATATATATATATATAAAGAGATAATATTGCTTTGGGATGGTTTATCTGTATTTCTATTCAGTAGTAGTGTGAATATAAAGATGGCGATGTTTCAGAGAATGTTAAGTGATATATATATATTAATATATATAATATTAATAAATATATATTTAATTATATATATAATAATATATATATTATATATATATATATATTATATATATATAATATATATATATTATATATATATATATATATATATATATATATATTAATATATCAGTAGGGCCGTATTTTCCTCCAATAAGGTGGACTAGGTGTGGGACATCTAAGTACTATAATACTCTATAATATATAACGCTTATTTATTACATTTTATAATTTTTTAATAATTATAATCATTTATTAGTAATTACCAAGTAAACTTCAGATATTTAGTGGAAAAACAAATTATGTAAACATAATTATATTATATTATAAATAAAATTAATTCAAATAAATTATAAATGTCTATCACTTTAAAATACTTATAGTCTACAATAGTTATTTTTATACTAATGATATAGTTATATACCGTATAAAAAGGAAGCTTTTCATATACGTGTCAGCTTAAATAAATATTATCGAATCAGCTTACATATCTGATGCTCGATATATTACGTGCTATTTCACGGTCGCTCTCTCGCTTCACTTCATGTTATTTCTATTTCACTTTCATAATCTAATATTAAGTTTTAAAAATTAGTTGCTGTTAATTTCTACATCAATTAGGAATTTTGTAACTATAAGAGACTTATTATTTTAATTTATATATTTTATAAATATAGTTTAATTAATATATATTAATATATACTATATATATAATATATAATATTATAATATATATTATATAATAATATATATATATATATATATATTATATATTAATATTAAATACTATTATATAATATATTATATCTTATATTATAATATATATATAATATATTAATATTATTTTTATATTTTGTCGTAGAAATTGATGGAACGAACACGTAATGAAAATAACTTCACTCAAATTATTTAGCCTACATAATTTTACTCAATAAAATTAAATCTTTAAGATATAGAATTATTTTTTTACCAATTCGTATTATCGCTACTTGAAAAATCATTGGTAGCGACCACAGAGCCGATCTGCCATATAATAAAGACTTATATATTAATCTAATTATACTATATATATTAAATCTAATATATATTATTAATATTATATATATATATTATATATATTATATATAATATTATATATAATATATTATAATAATATATTATAATTAGAATATATTATATTAATATATATATATATATTAATTAATATAATTAATTAATTAATATTATATTAACAAAGGATACTGACTAACATATATCACATTACTACTTGAAGATATATAATCAGTAGATAATTTAATTGCCCGGACTGATGATCATACAGCATGATTTAAAGACTCCGTCAGTTTTGATTTTAATTTTTATATTTTTTTATTATAATATTATCTAGTATATGATCCTAACAGTCTCAATTTATATAGGTGACGGACATTAATTCAAAAATTAATATAGTGAATCCAAGTTATACGTTTTATATACGACATTACCGTAGCGCATTTAAATTTTTTTTTTTTTTAATCCACTAAATAGGATGATCCTAACGGGTATAATAACGCAATTAAAGATGTGGCAAGGTAGTCGGGGTCTCTTCTAGGCCTTTACCGGGGAATACAGACAGGGTTAAAGGCACAGTATATCCACCCCCTCCGGGGTAGGCAGGCGGACTCTTCTCACCCACCTCTTATCTGGTAGTGTGACTAGGTGTCGCGGTATTCATCGCACTGTCCTCATCATACTCTAACTGGGGCTAGTAATGGAAAAATAGTACCCCTATATATATATATACCTCTGTCCCAAAAGTAGCTTCGAGCCCTATATAATTATATTTTTTTTTTTTTAAATTTTTTTATTTTATATAAGCATTTTTGGTAATATAAGCTTATACATAATCGACTGATATCTAAATATGTAATTGAGTTATATTCTGTAAGTAGTTAACAAATTAAAATAATTTTAGAATTAATGAAAAAAAAAATCAAATTTCTTGCTTCAATTTTTTTTTTTTACTTATTTGTAATAAGCTTTATATACTGATTCCATGATTCTAAATATGTAATTAGTTTTCTGTAAGTGTCGTACTTTCGAGATAATTTCATTTTTTAAAATTTTATTGATTAAATGTGATTTTTTAAATAATTATTTAAAATATTTCGAGGGGGCTTGTGTGCATATAGACTGAGGTCATATAACATGAATTTCTTATATGTAAATGTAAGTGTAGTCCATACTACTACTAGAAATTGTTAAAAAAAGACTGCGAGAATAACAAGAATCTAATAACTACGACGGCGGGTCTTCAAACATACAGGTCCTATTATATATATAACTAACAACTAAACAACGGATAATAAATACTAATATACCATGAGTAAAAACATTATACTACAACAACTAACTACATACAACAACAACAAAATCAAAATACATATATAACTAACAACAATAAACACTAATAATAACAAAACAAACTAAACGAACCAACATAGTACTATTATAATAACAACAAGTATAAACTATAAACAACACAACAATATAATAATACGCTCACATGATAACTAGAGATCTATACTAACTCAGAGATAATACACTAATAACTATAAGCAATAACAATAGACCTGATTACCATACTATATATGGCACTCATGATCTGTATATCTCTTGTAGTTGACTATGTCATACATTATACGACATCACTCAGATTGTCTTATTGGATTTCGAAACAGACATTTGTAAATTTATATAAAAGAAAGATTAGTTAGTCTCATAAATATTCAAACTATAAAATCAGGTATAAATAACTAAGAGTCTTTATACCACACCTTTAAAAACCATATTCTTTAAAAAAAGAGCAAGTAAAGTTTAAATCTGCTACCATACAAAGTGTAACATTATACAAAAAATAAGCTCCACTACTATGTATAACGTAAATACAATTGAAAGGGGAATATATATCGCTTATCAGACACTTATTTTATTATTATGTCTATTTCATATTATCTCTCGCTCATTTCATCTCTGCATATAATCTAGAGAGAGATCAATACGCTGTATTTTAGTTATATAAATATAGTACGTGAAAAAAATTGTTGAGAGAGACTCGTTCTTACTATGGTGTCGTCGGGTCTCTATTAACTCAAAATGATTTATCATTATTGTTCGATAACGTAATTAATTGAAAGAAACAATTTGACTTCAGATTCTATTGGACACATATATAAACGTATATTATTATTGAGTATATTACGGTATTATAATTTACTATACTAATTTAACATTTATATTAATTTATAGTGGTAAATAAATAAATACAAATAGCTATATTATTAATAACTTTTTTTATTTGTTTTATATATTATATATTAATTATTATTTAATAATTATATATTAATTATTAATTACTTATTTATTTTATTATTAAATATTATATTTATTATTATATTTAATTTCTTATTATTAATCCTGATAATATCTTATAATATACGAGAGATAATGAGTATGAGTTTGCTTCTACTATTACAGCTCAACTAATTATACTATCATTATACATTAACATATTAGTCAACTTAATATTATGCTACTATTTAACTATAGCACTAATCATTAACTTATCATACTTCAACTTATATATAATATCAATACTTCTACTTCTCTTATATCTTACTTAACTCACTATAATATAACATTTTTGCTTTTTTATATTATTTATAATTAATAATTATTATAATTTATATTTAATTATTTAATTATATATTATTAATATGTATTATTAATTAATTAATATATATAATTAATATTATAAATATTATATATATATATATATATATTATTATATTATATATATTATATATATATATATATATAATATATATATATATAATTATATATTATTTTATCATTATTATTATTATATTAATTATATATAATTATTTTATTAAATTTTATAATTATTTTATTATTTATTAATTTATTATTATTTAAATAGACATACTATAATAAATACTAATAGTCTGCATCAACTAAATAACTAAAAAAAACTACATATAAGTCAAAGTGTCATTTATTTATAAACAGATCAGTGTATTAACATATAAAGCTATAACTAACAATAATAAAAATAATATACTGAATAAATACATAATAATATAACTAATATACACATATATTATATATATATATATATATATAATATAGACACGACAGAAAAATACAGTAATGATGTTTATTAATTATTCTTCAATGTAATATACATAGATATTTGATTGATATATTCGATGAAAATAATTCCTCCAAATGCAAATCTGTACTGAAAAATTACTAAAGATTTTAAATAATACGAAGGCAATGCATTAATATGTCGTTTGGGTGTCTCAATGTAACCATTGCCAATTCTATTTGTAATAATATGTTAAATATGTCACCCGTTCCGAATATATTGTTCAACTCACTTCAAATTGTTAATCGATTAGCAATGTATCTGTAGCATGATAAGTCCAATACAACAAACAATCAACGTCACATCAATATAATACTATATAATATATAATATATTTATAATATAGTATATATATAGTAATAAATATATATATATATATATATATATACTACATACTCATATATATACATATATATACTATATATATATATATAACTAATCTATCCTATAACCATATATCAATGCAAACTATAACCACATATACATCATTTGTGAAGTAGTTTCAAAACTGTTCTAGTAGGTCAGCGATGCTGACAAGTCGAACACGTGTGTTTCGTATGAGGATGTCGCAGCACACACCCAATTCGAGTGCTAGTGTGTGTTCGGGTATACTTTCATCGATACTGCGGAGTTGGTTATCAGAAACGACAATTTGAGTTCGTGCTGTTCTGTGTAATCGGTGCGTATTCCGCGCTCATATAAAGCATTATGCGCAGATGCTCCTGTGCTAACACCTACTAACTATTTATATTACAGATCATACAGACACACGCGCAAATTGTTTCTCACAACTTACAATCGTACTGCTGTCTAATCGTTTTAGTCAACTCTATATTAATGATCATGAAACGTATGTAGAAGGTTTGTAACTGCGTCTACTCGGTAATATCTTAGTCTGTGCTTAATACATTGTAAACGCTTATTTTCGAGTCATTACTCTGAAACACTCACGATCAGTATTTGTTCATTAGAAGGTCAATGAACGGTATGTGAGTTATAGTTTGTGAGACGGCTATAGCAATTAATTTTAATTCGGAGAGATAGGTAGTAATAATACCATTTACATCACCGAGATCATCATGTCACACATCGCAAAACGGAACTTAACCACAAAAAGGTACAATGAACATGTTTATTATTTCAAAAGTAGTTCGCGATGAGAAATATCTATAGTGTTGTTGTTTGGCCCACCACGGTCGTATCATTGCTGACTCAGCTGGCAAATTTAGTGTCGTGAGGATACGTGGTGTGTTTTTCCTATTGATATATTGCCTTATACTAGGATTCACATCACTCAAATAATTTATCAAAATCTATAACTTATTTGTTTTTCTATATTTCAAGTCCTTTCATCTTCGTAAGCCTTCGACTTATAATTAAATGTGGTAAATTTATGTCGTTGGTACGATTCATTGTATCTCTTTTGTAGTATATATAGATTGAGCGAAGGTTACTTCACACAAATCTTCTGAACATTGATGTTTCCTTATTCTCTACTTAGTGTCAAGTTGGAAATCGACCATCCCGGTTTACGGAAATCAATTCGACGTTGTATTAAGCTTCAGGAAAACAAATTACGAGTGCAAATCTTGTGCCATACTCTCACTCAGACGCGTCCCGGATGAACGAGCCATGGAGTTAGGAGAAGAAGAAGCATAATAACACATATCTTACGCATGGACAATGATGGCACAGAGGTAACTTACTTTTTGAGTATAAGACTATGAGTCCAATAGCACATCAAGGCTAAATAGACACTCATGCTACATGATTGTTATATGGTTTTGACAAATCTATATCACTTATATAGCGTATCCTCTCTAGTAAATATATTATTCATATTTTCTGCGAAAAGCATTAAGAAAGCATATGGGATATGTGGTTTATCGTTTGTATCAAGGATAAATCGATCTCGGTACAACATGGTAAAGCAAGGTAATTACTTAATATCTCACCTTTCTAATCGCATATGCATAGTGTGCAAACGGAGTAAACTTATCTCCGTTACGAAGGGCACACTCCTTCGTACATGTCGATGATTGGGATAGAAATAAAGAAATAACTAGTCTCATATACTGTTAATTTGTTGGAGTGGACACGAAATATATCTTGTATTTGTGTATTTATATAGTATAGAGAATTCTTATTCATCATCAAATTCGACATCGTTTTTAATCATATAATGTTGTGGGCTCGCTTCTAATATCATCGACATAAGAAACTCTACTTTGATGCCGCGTATTGCTGTATTGAAAATTAACTGCAAGTATTTTCTGATCTAACAACGCCTATGATACCTCGTTGCTACAAAATACATTTCCAGGATCTCTCTGGAGGTATTATTCATTTGCTATGAATATAAAGACAATAATGTCTTGTCGGCTTTTAACGGAGGTACGCGACTCAGTTCTGCTCATGTGTGCACTATTATAGTTACTGTAAACACAAATCTTCCTAGTTGGTAACAAGCGGGTGGCTGTGACGATTTCATCTCTTTTTTAGCTCCCCCTGGATCTCGGACTTTTGAACCAGCATCGTTCGTAGTGACTTCATTACCACAAGTGCCTAACTACTCCTTCCATGGCAAACTGATTGGTCTGTTAATGATTCAATCTCTCTATTAGCCGCTTCTAGATACTTCGGACTTCTTATTTTTTCGTAAAATTTATGGCCTCTGTGATTGTTGATCTACATTACAAAAATAATAAACTACTCACTATATAAGTTATTAAATAATTAGTAAATATATAACTATTTTGATAATATATCTCGTCAGCTAAACATTTTATTTATTATAGCTACATATATAATATAATAAATAGTAGTACTATCAAATAATATATATCTTTTTTGAAAAAATAATAAAATTCTTGTCATTAAGAAAATTATATATAATAGTGGATAAATATTCAATAATATATAAACCTATTAGTAGATAAATAAAATAAATATATTAAACACTATATATATATAAAAATAAAGATACTTCACATTCAAACACAGACCGAATAATAAATAAATTGATAACACTCAAATCCGTCTTCATCAATGAGCAAATAATTATAAGTTGTACCCCTCTAAACTATATAATATAATATATATAATGTATTACTTTTATGTTATTATTTTTAACTATTTAAGAAGTAATAATATATTCTAGCTTTATATGAGTATTCATGATATTTTTTACTCCTATATAATATAGAGTTCACATTATTATCATGCAAAAATTAGGTACTATTTAATTTGAACAGTACTAAGGTGAATAATGAGTCGAAAATATTAGTACTAATAAGTTACGTAGATAATATTTATTATATATAAAAATACCTATAATCATCAGTATGGGGTAATAACGCTCATATAGGAGAAAGGGTTTTAAAATGATGTACAATATTATATTTAATTTAGTCTTATTAAACGGTTTATAATATATATATACCTACTTATATACTTAAAGACATTAATACTAATATGGGTAAATAGTTATTAAAGAATACCTTAGATAAATGTCAGGATGATTTAATAATATATATATATATTATATATATATAATATATTATACTATATATATATACTAATAATCTTATATATATATATATAAAGAAAATACCTACCATAACGGAATGTTATAGAAATTTATTACTACTAAACATGTGTTAGTAAATTATCACTAATGATTCTATAACAGTTATATTATTCATATAATAATATAATAGCGTTATTTTTACAATGTATGATACACCGAATGTATAATTTAAATATCATATATGTATATATTAAGTTAAATACATTAATATATAACATATACATTAGAGATGATTCTGGCTTTACTTAGAGTATAATATATATTATTTAGATATATCCTAGTAAGTCAACGGTGTTAATACATGATACTATACAAATAGGTCAGTTATTTATATATTATAGTCATAAGTAAAAGCGAGTAGTAGAGCATATACAAATGAGCCTAAGCTAGACTTTTAACTTCTTAATCCTTTTCTAATATACTCTATCATTATACTAAACGTATATATACATATTAAATCAGTTTATGTAGTAATGGAATAGTATTATATTGAGGAGATGATAAATATAATTAAAAAATGTATATCCAGTTAATTTTGAACGTTATACATAACTAATATTGAGATTCTGTCATATTTACAGTTATTAAATCAGTGACAGTTGTAAAATTAATAATAGTCAGATAAAAATTTTAGAGTAAAGCAGACGCTTAGCCACTAGCAATTTCAATTATTTTTGCTTAAATGTTTGGATATTTATAAAAAATCTTGGTGCTAATAATTCGTCGAAACAATGCTATATTGCGGTGAACGATGAGGTGCTTAGTGAACATTTAACAAATCACATATTTTAACCTTTAAGTGTAAACTTAAATAGAAAAAATGCCATTCCGCACAAAGAGTCCAGTACATTGTTACAGCAGAAATATATCACTAATGACGAATATTATACTGCAAATTCAATTTAATATGATAAAATGCTTAATTGACTTAATTACTGTAGATCTCATCTCATAATTCACGATATTATTCTATTGAATAAAATTATTATATATTAATAGAAATACTAATAAAATTTTAAGTATCATATAATTATACCTTAGAATATATATAGTGTACATATAGATATAAAGTTATATTACATATAGCAGTATACTGAATATCCATGAATATCTTAAATATTAATACACCAGAATATATAATAGAAGTAAGGGATAACTTTAATTTTTAATATGTTCTTAGTTATCTGAGTAAGTGTATTTATAATATTAGATAAGCTAATAACTCACGAATATACAATAATTATGTGATTATCGAGATAATAATGATGGATATAATATTTATTGATAGATCTAGAGCGTTTTTAATAATGTAGATAGTATCATAATAAGACCATACATGATGTATAAATAAAATTGTATAATATTGATAGGTGTTTTAGTTTATATAATATATTATATTAATTAATATATATATTATATATCTATATATATAATATATATTATTATATATATTAATATATATATATAATATATAATTATATATATTAATTAATATATATATATAATATTAATATATATATATATATTATATATATATATATATTAATTAATATAATATATACTATAATATATAATTAATTGTAATAATATAATTATAATTTAGTCATATATATATATAAATATTTAATATATTCTGTAATATATTTAATTATATGTATACAATATAATTAATTAGTATATAAGTTATTTAATAGATTATAATATTATTATACCTATAAAAATATATGTCATGAGTAAGTATTTCTACTTAATCTACTTTAATATTTATTTACTCCTTATTCCTTCATCATGTGAGCTATTTCAGATAGCGTATCAATTGTTATACTCGAAAGGCTCAAATGTATATAATTTAAAAGTTCTTATGAATACGAAGGTTAAAGGCAATCGGGGGAGTAATAGCGATGAACTATTTAGAGTGAATTGAGCTGTAAAGATGTTAGCATCTAAAAAGTTGTAGCTAAGGGTGTTTTATTACATGTGTTCAAAAATGATTGTGTATTTTAAAAACCCTGGTACACGTGTGCTAATCACACATCGGATTTTTCAGATAGACACCGCTTGCACATTCGCGGATCTTCATTAGCTTGATTTTAAAATGAGTTTAAGTCTAAAAGATAATAAATCTCAGGCAAGGTTAAGGATAATGAAAAAACATGTTTTACATACGTAAAAAGCAAAAAGGGCGATAAAATAATTCTCCTACCAATCACATACGTGGCTATATAGAGATAAGGTTATCGTCACTCAAGAAAGGAAAAGCCTTTCCTTCTTATTACTGTTTAAAGATTTCCACCGAACCATCATGGTTTCAGTTCTGAAATATAATTATATAAAAATAATAGATCATACATCGATTTTTGATTCCTGTCTATTCTGGATAAATTTCGAATTTCTATTAGGCTAAAACAGCCCTGGTGGAAAAAGGCATATACTAATTTAGGGTAAAGTAGTTTATTTCTCGCATTTACAAAAGAATCAGTCTCAATCTGCAAGGAATCGGTACGGTTGTTGTGTACTTTTCGTGCTGGATTGTCCGTGTTATAATATAATATAATACATTATAATAATATAATATTATATATATATATATAATAATAAAATAATAATAATATAATAATAATAAATAATGAAATATAATAATAATAATAATAAAAATAAAATAATAATAATAATAATAATATAATAATATAATAAGTAATAATAATAATATTAATAATAATAATAATAATGTAATAAGCAGTGATATTATTTAAACTTTGAAATATTTTTAGTGAACATCGAGTGAATAATATAATATAGGTGATAATGTGTTTTTTAATAAATCCTAGAATGATTTTAAATAAAATACAATGTAAGAGAGAATTTATTTTGCTATGTTTATACTTATTACAATGCTAAATATTGTTAAAGCAGTAGTCGAGAACAAACCGTTGTACACCATGGTGTGGAGGGGTGTTGGGGTCTTGCATTACTGTTTACATGTTTTATTGTTTTAGGGTACGTAAAATTTATGTTTTTAATAAAATTTTATAATATTTTAGTAATAAATTATTTTTAAAATTGAATGAATAATATAAATGTAAGTGAATAATTATTTTTAATAAAAACCTAGAATGATTTTAATAAAATACTGTTAAGTTACAGAGTAGTATGCAACGGCATGTTATACTTATTACATGGTTTAAATATGATGTGGAAGCAGTAAGTCAATAGAACACGTAGCACTGCATGGCGGTAGAAGTGTGGTAAGGGTTTTGCGTTACTTTTATGTTTTAAATGTTTTAGGGTTTTAAAATATATGTTTTTAATAAAGTTTCATAAAATTTTAGTAAAAATTATTTTATGCTTGACACATAAATTTTATAAACAGAAAGTAGTAACAGTTAATAATAATAATAAATTCATTGTTCAAAGGTAATGATTTATTATAGAAGTTTTAAGAAACTTTGAAATAATTTTAGTTATAATTGAAGGAGTAATATAAATGTACGTGCATAATTAAGTGTGCGTGTGTATGTGTGTGTGTAAATGTGTATGTATATGTAATTGTATATTCAATTGTACATAACAACTCACATACGTTATGATTCGTAAGAACGAACGCTCGTTGTTGGTGTTGTATGTTATGTATAGTAAAGTATATTGCATGTGTGTAAATAACAACTCGCATACGTTCATGACTTCGTAATGAACGAACGCTCGTGTGTGCGCACCATCGGTGCGCACGTAAGTGGGTGTGTGTATGTGTGGGGGTGGGGATGTGTGTGTGTGTGTGTGTGTGTGTGTGTGTGTGTGTGTGTCTTTATAATAATAATAATAATAATAATATAATAATATAATATTAAATTTTTCTAACTAGAATATATAATAATAATAATATAAATAATATAATAATAATCATAATCATCAATATCATCATCATCATCAATAATCATCATCATCATCACATCATCATCATCAGATCATCATCATCATCATCCATCATCATCATCATTCATAATAATAATAATAATAATAATAATAATAAAATAAAATAATAATAATAATAATAATAATAATAATGAAATAATAAAGCAAAATTTGCTGTTATAGTAGTAGTAGTAGTAGTTGCTGTAATAGTAGCATTAGTAGTTGCTGTAGTAGCGGAAGTAGTAGTAGTAGTTGTAGTTGCTGTAATAGTAGAAGCAGAACATCACCTTTTCAGTATGATTAAGAGTAGGAATAATAATAATATAATAATAATAATAATAATAATAATAATAATAATAATAATAATAATAATAATAATAATAATAATAATAATAATAATAATAATAAAAATAATAAAACAAATCCAAATTATTTAAAAAACTAGGAAATAATTTTAGTTACCATGGGGTGAATAATATAAATATAAATGATTAATTAAAAAAAAAATTTTAATAAAAAAGTTCATTTTATAAATATATGTAAGAGCAAAGCAGTAAAGCAAGAGTAGAGAGTAAGCAGCAGCCATTATATCCTCTGTTGCTAGGCATTTGAGCTATTGATTTATGATTTACTGCTTTTGAGGGTTGACAGTATATGTTTTTAATTTCGAAATTTCTTATAATTTTTATTTTTATTAAAATGTGTAATATGTTCATATCATAGTTTCTGTGCGATGGTAAACGGCTTCTGTTGCATTGTTGTGTTGTTTGTCGTTTGTAGATGCTGTTCTCTTGCGTTGTTGTTCGTTGCTTGTTGTTGTAGCCATGTTTTGTTTCCTGGGTTGTTGTTGTTGTTGTTGTTAGTTTGTTTGTTGTTGTTGTTTGTTGTGTTGTTGTTTTTGTCTGTTGTTGTTGTTGTTTGTTGTTGTTGTGTGTTCGTTGTTGTTTGTTTACCGCTGTAGTGAAGTCATCTTATCGCAGCAGTAGTGGAGCAGACTTCATTGTCTTGAGGTGTAGAAGCTTTTGACGTTGAAAGATTGACGAAAAGTGGTAATAATAGCATCTATAGTGTAGAGCAGTATTTTGTATTAGTATAGTAATAGCTCTTCTCTTCTCTCTCTCTCTCTCTCTTTTTCTCTCTTTTCGTTTTCTCTTTTTCTCTCTCTCTCTCTCTCTCTCTCTCTCTCTCTCTCTCTCTCTCTCTCTCTCTTCCTTACTCTCTGTGCGTTATATATCACTTTTTGTTTTTGCGCTTAAATAATATATAATATAATAATAATAATAATAATAATAATAATATAATAATAATAATAATACATAATAATATGGTAAAATAATAATATATAATATAAAAACCAAATAATATAATAATAATAATAATAAAATAATAAATTAATAATAATAATAATATAAATTGATAGTGGACCACTGCGGTTTTAAAAACATAATAATAATACATATAATAATAATATAATAATAATAAATAATAATAATAATAATAATAATAATAATAAAATAATAATAATAATAATATATAATAATAGTTATAATATAATAAATAATAATAATATAATATAATAATAATATAATAATAATATAATAATAATAAATTGGAATGGTGGAGACATTGCAGGTTAAATAAAAAATATAAAATATAATAAAATAATAATATATAATAATAATAATAATAATAATAATAAAATACTAATCATAATTAATAATAATATATTTATAATAATTGATTGGATGGAACATTGCAGGTTAAAATAAAAATAAAAATAATAATAATAATAATAATATAATAATAATATAATAATAATATTAATAATAATAATAATAATAATAATATATAATGAAATAATAATAATATATAAATAATAGTGTAGTAGTTTAATAGTTGTAGTTTGCTTCTGTATGTGTAGTAGTAGTAGTAGTTAGTAGTCATATGTGTGGTATTCGTTGTTGAAGCACGCTATATATATATATAATATATATTATATAATATATATATATATATATATATATATTAATATATATTAATATTATATAATATATATATATATATAATATATATATATACTGTTAGGTTTAAAATTAAATAAAATAAAAAGTGTTTGGTATGGTAATAATAATAATAATATAAATAATAATAATAATAATAATAATAATAATAAATAATAATAATAGTTGTGTTGTTGTGGTGTGTAAATGGTAAATAAACAACTCACATACGTATGACTAAATATGAGCGAAGCTCGTGTGTGGCACTTCGTGCGCACCCGTGTGGGAGTGTGTGTGTGTATTGTTTCATGAGTTTTTTGTTGTTGTCTGTTGTCATAGTTTAGTGTGTCTTTATAATAATAATAATTAATAATAATAATAATAATACATAATAATAATAATAATAATAATATAATAATAATATAGCCGTTGTAGATGTTGTTTCTTGCGTTGTTGTTATTGGTTGTTAAAAATGTGCATATGTTATCATAGTCCATGTGGATGGTGATTGGCTTTGTTTTGGTGTTTGATGTTGTTGCTGTTGTCGTTGTAGATGCTATTTCTTGCGTTGTTGTTGATAAAAATGTGTAATATGTTCTTAGTATTGTCCTTGTGGTGGTGAAGCATTGTTTGTTGTTGTTGCTATTGTTGCTTTTCTTGCGTCTGTTGTTGTAGATTTTGTTATCGCGTTTAAATAATAATGATAATAATAATAATAATAAAAATAATAATAATAATAATAATAATAATAATAATAATAATAATAATAATAATAATAATAATAATAATGAATAATATATAAGAAGAAGAAAGAAGAAGAAGAAGAAGAAGAAGAAGAAGAAGATAGAAAAGAAAAGAAGAAGAAGGAGTAGAAGAAAACTTGATACGGGATCCATATGCAGGTTTTAAAATAAAAAATATGCATGTTGATAGAGTAATAATAATAATATATATTAATAATAATAATAATAATAATAATAATAATAATATAATAATAATAATAATCTAATTAATAATAATAAAAATAATAATAAGAAGACGAAGAAGAAGAAGAAGAGAAGAAGAAGAAGAAGAAGAGAGAAGAGAAGAAGAAGAAGAAAAGAAGGAAGAAGAAGAAGAAGAAGAAGAAGAAAAAGAAAAAGAAAAAGAAGAAAGAAAAAGAAAAAGAAAAAGAAAAAGAAAAAGAAAAAGAAAAAGAAAAAGAAAAAGAAGAAGAAGAAGAGAAGAAGAAGAAAATTGATACGGGATTCGATTAAAATAAAAATTGCAGTGTTTAATCAAGATAGTAATAATAATAAATATATAATAATAATATATAATAATATAATAATAATAATAATATAATATAATAATAATATACTAATAAAATAATATAACACTGATGCTAATAATACAGATAATGCAGCTGCGTTTCGTAATCAGTTTGTAAGTTGTATTGTAGTCGTGTCGCTTAGTAGTAGTCGTCCCCGTAGTCAGTATAGTAGTGTAGTAGTAGTAGTAGTAAGTGTATCATTGACGTGGTAGTAGCAGTATTAGTAGTAGTAGTAGTAGTAGTTGTAGTTGTAATAGAAGTCATTGTCGGGGTAGTAGTAGTACCTTATACTGTATATAATATATAATATTATATATATATAATTATATATATTATATATATATATTATAATAATATAATACTATATATATATATATATATTTATATATATATATATATATTATAATATATAATTTAAATGCATATTTCGTTGTCACTGAAATAATAATAACATGATTGGAATAATGATATAATAAATATAATAAAATAATAATAATAATAAAATAATAAAATAATAATATAATAATAATAATAATAATAATAATAATATAATAATAATAATAAGAAGAAGAAGAAGAAGAAGAAGAAGAAGAAGAAGAAGAAGAGAAGAAGAAGAAGAAGAAGAAGAAGAAGAAGAAGAAGAAGAAGAAGAAGAAGAAGAAGAAGAAGAAAATTGAATACGGGATCATTGCAGGTTTAAAATAAAATATGCAGGGTTTGATCAAGTATAATAATAATAATATATAATAATAATAAATATATAATAATAAATAATAATAATAATAATAATAATAAAATAATAATATAATAATAATAATAATAAATCAATAATAATATAATAATATAAAAAAAAATTTATTTCTATAAAAAAGGTGTATCCTCCACAATTATACATGCTCTGAAACTTTCGCACTGATAGGATCAATAGTAAAAAAGTTAGTAATTTTTTCATGCAACCACGTCATGAACCACCATATAATATATATATATATATATATATTATATATTATATATATATATATATATATATATAATGCATTATGTCGTTGTCCCTGTAGTGTTAGAAGCTCTCTATACTTATATATATTATATATATAATATTATATACTATTATTATATATATAATATATATATATATAATTATATATATGCATTATTTCGTTGTCCAGTAGTGTAGTAAACCCCCTTATACTCTATATATATTATATATATATATATATATATATATAATAATTATAAAATATTATATATATAAATACTAATTATATTATATTAATATATATATTATATATATATAAATATATATATATATCTATTATATATATATTATATTATATGTATATATAATTATATATATATATATATATATAATATATAATATAATATTAAATCATATAATAGTAAGTTTTTATATATATAATATATATATATATATATAATTATATATAATATATTATATATATTATATATATATATATTATATAATATATATATATATATATATATATATAAAGTATAATACAAATTAAAAGCAAAATTTTATTTTCCTTCTTCTAGATATGAGCCCTAAGGCTGATTGGTATCTGTGGTCATGTCGGAGAAAAGATAATTTACCGCGAAGAAAAAGATAATTGCGCGAAGAAAAAGGTTAATTAGGTGGGAAAAAAGGATCCTTGACATTTCCATACTTAAGCTGTATATATATATATTATATATATATATATATATATATTATATATATATATATATATTATATATATATATATATATATATATATATATATTACTGGCTATTTTTATTTAAGTAAAATCCGAAATCAGTCTGGAAGGCGACCCTTCAGCGCCTAAGCTTAAACAACGGACTATTGGCTTATGTAATGAAGGGCGAAAAAAGGAGGAGGCTTCGAGTTGGCCTCCTTCAATTTTGGTCGATGTTCACAAGAGAGAGATGGGGTAAAGGGAGAAAAGGGGGAGTGGGAAAAGACTCCCTCTTCGATGACAAGCAAAGCTGACGCGACAAGGCAAAAGCAAGCGAGCCGAAAGCGGGGCCGAAACCGGAGCGACCGGAGCGGAAGGCAGTGCTAAAGGTGGTGCGAGTGCGGCGGATCAAGCGGATCAAAATGCGAAGCGTGCGCGCGTGGTTGAACCAAATGATGATGATGACGCGGAAAAAACGAAAGGGGGGAGGGTAACCGAAGTAGCCATGACAACAGAGACACAGATGAAGCGAAAAGGGGTGAGGGGTGTGTATATGGAAATGTGTATGTGTAATTGTAGACGTGTAAATAACAACTCACGTACGTTCATGACTACGTCATGAACGAAAGCTCGTGTGTGCGCACCTTCGGTGCGCACGGGGGTGGGGGGGTGTATGTATGTATATCGATCTATATATATATATATATATATATATATATCTATATAATATATATATATATTATATATATTATATATATAAATATTTATATACTATATATTATACTATATATATATAGATATAATTACCCCTCACGTACGTTCATGACTTCGTCATGAACGTACGCTCGTGTGTACGCGCGCTACGCACATGTACATGGATGTTTGGCAATGTTGCAATGTTGCTCTGCAACATTTGCAAGATTTGCAACTCGGGATCTTGTACTCCCAACTACTAACGATGGTGAAAAATAGCAGCCATCTTGTCATCCATTTCAAGCTCAAGTATAAAGTCCCAAACGTCATCTTCGGAATTTGGGACTACCTTTGTCTTTTATTATTATTTAATAAACTCGCACTAAATAAGAAAAAGAAAGTATGTAAAAATAAATCTCAAATATTTATTGCACCCATAAAATGATAAACAAGAATAATGATGTAAAAAATAAATCATATAACTGCTTTATCATCAACTCAGTGAATTAGTTATGTGACATTCAATTAAAATTACGAAGAAATGAGAAAAAAAGGTACAGAAAAGATCTCACCATTAGATTGAATCATAAACATACATACTCTAGAACAAAAGTAAAAGTTAGAAATTATTTTTTTAAAAATATCTACAAAAGCATCCTGAACAAAAAAATCTGAACTGTAAAATGAAAAAAGAACTCAGAATGTTGTTATGTGCAAACATTTTACTTACCTACAATTATAATAAAAAAAATTTAATTAGTCACCTGCCGCCAATGGTAGAACTGCCAATTTTAGAGTCAAGATTCTTCCAAGGGAATCCAAAATTAATGAACCTATAAGAGAGCCGATGAGTGCTGCTCCAGGAACAGTGGCACCAACCCATGATCCCTTGAAATAAAAATAAGTATAACAAGAATTTTTTTTAACATAATTTCCCTGATGGATGTTAATTTTCAATGGAATTTTTACTTTAACTAAACTTCAAGAATAATTATTGCTAAAAACTAAATAGCTTGATAAACTTTTAGTTTAAATTATTTACTGTACTTCTTCTTTGGTGATTTCTAAATCAGGATCCATTTCCATAGAGTAAAGCCCAGTCGAGGTAAAGCCCAAAACACATGCCATTGCCAGTCCCCCCAGTCCATCGGAGATCAAGTTGAGGGCTATCTGTTATAAGCACGGGGAATATTTCTTTAGAATCACATTCAAGTAAAATTAATATTTATTTCATATTATCTATTTATTCCAAATATAACAAAGACAGTCATGAAAATGGCTATAAAATTTGCTGCTTTATTTTTAACATATACAATAAAAACTAAAATAAATATTAGACCAAATAAAGTTAGAAAAAAAGGGTAAGATGGAAAAAGTAAAATATTTAAACGAAAAGAGGAACATTGTAAACTCTTGCCACTTTTATGTATATTTTGGAGGTAAAAAAATGGGCTCGTGAAAATGTATGAGGCTCACCATTACCATCACTTTTATTCCATTGATTTATTTGCCTTGCTCTTTAAGCTGCAATCATTTTTTTTTATCAGTGATTCAGGAAATTTTGACTATCATTTGTACTAAACGTTTCTTTGGTACTAAAGATGAGATTTAATACACAACAACCGTTTTCTCTTGTAGATTCTCATTTTTGCTGGTGTCTTCCTTACCATTTCTGAGACATATTATCTAAATAAAGCGTTTCCACGCTGTATACTCTAGTTCGTATTCTGAACATCTTTTATTTTCAATATTTAGTATGCAAACCCTTTCCCCGTTGGTTCATATTCGTAATCTTGTAGTTACTATTACCTTTTTACTTTTATTATTAATATATTTCACGTTCAATTAGTTTTCAAATTTTTATTTTATCTTCGTTAACCCTTTCCAAATGTCTTAAAGCAATCAATTTTTTGCCTTGCTCTTTCTTTAATAAGATTTAAATATATACCAACACTTCGCCAGTTTAATATTCTAATAAGAAGTCTTCATAGAGTGTACAGCTCCTAACTTCTCCATTTACAATTTGATACTCATATTTGTTGAGTTAGAGGTTTATACTATGCCAAATGTTCGGTTCATAATAATTTCACTTACATTTCATTTTTTTTTTATTTTAAATTAAAGTTATATTCATATGACTTTTCTTCCAAAGTTGAAACATTCAAAATTTTCTGTACTATTTCAATCTATTTTATTCTGATCTTCCTTTCGATACTTTTTTTTTATCAATGCCACATTATCTGCGTCTATTTCATCTATTTACAGTTTGTAATACGACCTTCGAAAAGATTGTTCATAAAATAACCATTTTAAAAATTATATAATCTATATTATATATATATATATATATATATATATATAATATATATATATATATATATATAATAATATATATATATATATATATATATATATAAATATATTTATAAAATATATATATATAATATATATATATATATATATATATATATAGTAGTATATCCTCCACAACCAGCAGATGCCAGATTTACAGGCTAAATCTGGCAACCTGTCGATACACATATATTATTTTTAGCGACTTTTAGTACTCAGCTACCTTCCTGGCTGCTTTGCATGTCTGGCGTTTTTAAAGGGGGGCTCACCCCCGGGGGCCCCTTTTTCATGTCGTTCCCAGCTAATTTCAATGTGTGTATGTGTGGGTGCCGGTGTATGTGTACGCTTTTTGTTACTTTTACCCGTATCACCAGGTTCCCTCCTGACCCGCTCTCTGACAAGAACCCTCTATTCTCTCACCAGACGTTCTTTCTTGAGCTTTTTAGCTTTTTCTTCGGGCAATATTTTATCAATTTTTGTATATATTTTAGCGACTTTCTTCAGCTCATCGGCTACTTTCATGAACATTATTTAGCGTTTTTTCTGCTAAATCTGGCAACCGGTATTGGTAAATTTCAGTATTTTAGAACTTTTTAACTTTTCTCTATTCGACGTTTGAGTCATTCTAATGTATATATTTTATAAGACTTTCTCCTCTCATGCTCTCGCTACTTTCTGGCCTTTCCTAGCGGTTTCTTGCTAATCAGTCTGGCAACTACTGGTATGACTTTCGAGGATTTTGAACACTTTTTAACCTTTTTTCGGTATTTTTATTTATTTTTGTTATATATTTTGAATCATTTACTAATGACTTTCTTGAAATTTTACTTATGGTTATTATTTTTTCAACTTTTATTTTTTATACGCCTCATTTTTTATTTATACTTTATGTTATAATTGTTTTTATTTTTATTTATTATTATTATTTTAGATTATTGAATTTATTGTTTTCATCCGATATTTTTTATACGTCCACTTTCAACGCTTTATATTGTTTATTTTATTAACAAGGTTTATTTATTTCATTTTTACTTTATTTAAATTTATTTTTTAATGTTTCATTTTACATTATACTTTGTTTAATGTTTTTATTTTTATTTATTTATTTTAATTTATACGCACTTATTTAAATTTATCTTTCAAACTTTATTATAAAATATGACGAATCAATAGATCAATAGATTGGATGGGTAGGAGGGTGTTTAGGGGGTTTGATTAATGATTTACTGATTTTCTGCTTCAGTAAACGTAAATTTTTACGTTATAGGCATAAAATGAAAGAAATTTTAGTTTAAACAAATGTTTTAAAAAAAATAAGCAAAAATAATCAAAAATTATATATTTAAAAAAAATAAATAAAAATAAATAAACTAAAATAATAAATAAATAACTTAAGTCCTTAACAATATAGCACAAGGAGATAATAAATTGTATATATACACTATGAAGCATTAGGTGTTAAAAGAAATGTTGGCAATGATTGATTAAGTAATATATATATTATATATATTATATATTAATATATAATATATATATATTATATATATATGTAACTATATTATATATATATATTATATATATATATATATATATATATATACTGGGCTAGCGGCGAGGTGTGTTTGCTGTGTTAGGAAAAAGTTTCTGTTGTCAGTTTGTAAGATTTCACTAACGCAATGTGAATTTAAAGGAACTGATTTATTCAGAGAATTTCTGTCTCGTAAGATATTATGGGTGTTAACTGGCGAATGAGGGTGTAGAATCTTGGGCGCTAGGTTAGTTTCTGCTGAGTTAGTTTTTCTGTTACCTGAGAACCGGTACTAATATTTAGGTTTATTACGTAGTTCAGAAATCAATGTTATTGAGATAATTAATAAGGCAAAAAAGCCCTATATGTAGTGGTAAAATCAATAGTTCAGATGTTGGTATCGTTTGATAGATTGGTCACTTTGTTAAGGGATTTTGTTAGAATAATATGCTTTAGCTGTTGCTGATTATGAGTTGGATACATACATTGAGTTTTGCATGTGGTGTTAGCTACTTTACTTTGATAAGTAATAAACTTTGTGAATGCTAGCAGATTTATTTTCGTACGTGGAGGTATGTTAGAATTTTGTCGTTGTAGATTAATATTCTTAGTTCAGCTATGGATATGTTAGCTTTATTGATGTGGAAACTTTGCTACCTTAACATATATTACTGTATGGTCTTATATAATTAGGTAAGGGTCATGAATAAATTTGTTTAATATACTTATGTTAAGGTAAAAATACTAAATGATATGTTATAGATACGTTTGAAAAAAGTGTAAACAGGTTACGTTCGTGTATGCAATTGTTAGTTACTTTACTGTTGTTAAGTATAACTTTGGTTTAATGTTGGCTAGTTCGTATTCAGATTGCGTAAAGGTAATGTTAGGTTGGGCATTGGTTAATTTCTTCTTAGTTCAGGCTATGAATATGTAAGCTTTACTGTTTTTAAACTTTGTTAAGTTTTAGCATATATTCTTGGTAGTATATAAGAACCGTGATGTTTTGTTAACGTATATCCAAAATATAAGATACTCGAAATATGATTGAATCAATAGATAATATAGATTATAGATCACGGGAAAATGAAACGCCAAGAGTGGGTAGGATCGGATTGGTTGAATTACTGATTCATTGATTTACTGCTATTAGAAATCAGAAACTATACACTTACTTATGTTTGTTTATTCAAAGAACTGTATATTATGTTATGGGATAAAAATGTTTATAATTACCATGCGAGAGGCTGTAATATTGAAAATTAACATTGATGATGGTATACGAGATATGGCATGAATAAAGTGTGAATGGTTACGTTCTGTATGCAGTTTAGTTACTTTACTGTTTTAAGTAATGAAAATGTTTATGTTGGCTGTTTATTCGAGTTTAAGGTATGCTAGATTTGGTCGTTGTACAATTAATAATTTCTTTAGTTCAACTGAAAGATGATGCATAGTAAGCTTTATTAATGTGAAAACGTTGTTAGCGCTAGATTTATTGTTGGTCGTATTTTGTTTACATACTCAGAATAAATTTTTGTTTTAAATGATTAACATGTTATTGTAAATAACATTGTATAATTTTAGAGATAGATGCTTGAAAAAATGTGTTGAATAAGGTTACCGTTTTTTATATGTATGTTATTTACTATTACTTTGTTTTACAATGGAACTTTGTTAATGTAACTGTTTATTCATGCTAAGGTGTGTAAGGTTTGTTGTTGTACTTATATTCTGTTCAAGGTGAGTGACTATGTTAGCATATTAATGGGAAATTTTGCTACGTAGATATATTGTTGATCAGCGTATAAAAGAATTTTGAATTTTTGTTATGTTTCTCCAAAATGATACTCAATAGATCAATAGATCATGACAAGGTGGATGGAGGGTAGGGGTGGGGTGGTTTGACTTACTGATTTTACTGATTTAGGGTGGTATGTAAAAACATGACAATTTTATAAAACTATGATGAATATCATAGATCAATAGATCATGAATGAACAGGAGGGTGCGGGAAAGGTAAGTTGATTTACTGATTTACTGCTTTAAGGTATGTAAAAAACAATTTTAGTAAAAGAAATATGACTTGAATCATAGATCAATAGATCAATGATCATGGATGGACAGTAGGGTGGGGGGAAGGGGTGGGGTTTGATTTACTGATTTCTGATTTACTGATTGTGTTATGGGGGTATGTTAAAGACATGACAATTTTAAGTAAAAATATGACCTGATCATAGTTCAATAGATCAGTAATGAGTAGAATATGGATGGACATGTAGTGGCGGATTGGTGGTATTGGATTTACTGATTTATTACTGATGTTTACATCTTTGGGATGGGATAAAAACCAATTTTTCAGGTTATAAAACATAAAAGAAATAAAAGTTTTTGTTTTGTTGATATACAAAATATGACTTGAAGCAATTATGACTGGATTCAATAGATCAATAGATGCATTAGAATCATCTTGATAGATCACGATTGGAAGGGGTGGGTTGGTTTGATTTAACTGATTTACTGCTTTAGGGTATGGAAAAATGCAAATTTTACGTTATAAACAAGGAAAAATAAAATTTGTACAAAATCAGAATGTTTAAAGAAATTTGAAAAAAAATAATTAAAAAGAATTAAAAAATATAGAAAAATTCTGTAATTATTTGAAAAGAAAAAAAGCAAAAAAAAACACAAGAAGATTACAAACAAAATTAGAAATAAAAATAATAAATTTATAACAAAGAGATCCTTCAATCCACATTCCACATTCTGAAAAGATCTTAAAAAATAAAAGTTTGAAATCATAAATTTTAAATAATTTCAAATTAAAATAGATAAATAATAAAAATTTAACACATTATAAGTGCAAAAATGAACTAAAACCAAAAATGAATAAGTAAAAATTCATAAAAGTAAATAAAAATTAACACTACTTGATTTTTTCTTTATCGAGGTATCTAAAAATAAAGTTTTTGAAAACAATATTAATAATTAAGTAAATTACAATAAATATACTAAAAACATCCATTACCTTAAAACACAACTTCAAATGCGCAAATGCTTCTTATAAACAATAAAAGTTTGAAAATATTTAAATTATTATATTAAATCAAGTGATCGCAACAAATAATAAATAGATACAAACAATTTTATAAAATAATTTCTTTAAAATAAATTAAAAATAATAAAATAATAAAATTTAAATTGAAAAAATAAAATAAACAAATATTTAAAAGAAGTGAAAATAGATTAAAATAATAAATTTTTAGTCATTGGACAGTATATAACTAGTATTAACTTAAAAAAAAGAGCTTAAAATAAATAGCATTAAAAGTGGGGCCTAGGTAAACGAATAAGAAGTGCATAAAGCCTAAAAAGGACGGGGCTCGGGACTGACTCAACGGCGTGGATGACAATCGCAAACCAATAATTGTGGACGCGCAAGCGTCCAAAACGCTGAAAATGCTCGCTAAACGTATGGTTTACTGAAAAGGCTAACAGGTATTAGGAATAACGTTTGCTAGGGGAAGTATTTTAAGCCTAATGTGTAATCATGAAGCTTTTGCTCGGAAATGTATTTAAGCTCTTGGGCATGCTTCTAGAGGGCTCCCGCCATTCAATGCGTAACGCTTAATGTTCATCCTTTGATTGAGAAGACACATGAGCTTGAGATGGTTAAAGGTGGCAAATGGTGGTAAAAAGATTAAAAAATGTATCGAAAAGTTTAAAATTATAAAAATTTACCAAATAAGCGGACAGAGTTAACAGGTAAACTAAATAAATTACATAATAAGATTTAAAATGAATCATTAAAGTAGCTGAGTAGTTGAAAGTGACTAAAAACGAAAAAGACATCAAAGTTCTAGAAGATTCTGGACTATTCTGGATATAGATAGCAAGGTTGTACATACAGAAAAAAGAATAGAAAAGATTCAGGAAAGGCTGAGTAGTAGAAAGTCATTAAAAATATGTACCTAAAATAATAAAAAATAACATGAAAAACAAAAGGTGTAAAAAAAAGTGAAAAAAAATCCTAAAATTTAGCTAATGGTTGCCGGAATTAGCAGGAAAAGCCTAATAAAGGTTCAGAAAAGTAGCCAAGTATTAAAAACTGTTAAATATATAACAAGAATAGATAAAAATACCGAAAAGTAAAGAGTGGTTAAAATCCCTGCAATTACAGTAGGCTTGCCAGAATTAAGCAGAAACGCTAGAATGATCAGGAAAGTAGCGAGTATTGGAAAGTCTTTAACAATATATAGCATAGAGATAAAACGTCGAAAGGAAAAAGTTAAAAAGTGCTAAAGATCCTGAAATTTACCTATTGCCAGATTTAGCAGAAAAAACGCTAAATAATGTTCATGAAAGAGCTGAGCTGAAGAAAGTCGCTAGGAAGATTTAAGATGTTAAAATCTTCCTTTTAAGGATAAACTGAAAATCTTTGAAAAGTTCAGTGCTTAAAAGCAATAGTGTAATAGATAGAGGGTTGAGCGGGGCCCCGTTTCTTTGTCACAGGCTGGATAAGTGCACTCTTCCCGCAGGAAGAAAACGATGAAGTTTATATGCACATATGAAGTGGTTTACCAAGGCTGGGTTCAATATAAGAAACACAAGTTTTAAGAACTACAGGAGGAATAGAATACCCTCCTAGATCGTACGCCTTCTCACTGTTATGCTCAGAGAGATAAGAAATTGCATCTTTCGAAGAATTAATTATGTTAAGTAGAGGGAGTTGGAGGGAGGTGGAGAAGGTCTGGAATCAGCTAGAGTTGAATTATGGGCAGATGTTTTAGCGAAGAATTCAGCTTTTAAAGAAGGTAAGACAAGTAGTGCCATAAGAAAAAAGAAAGCGAGAAAAGAAAAAGAAGCAAAGTCTTAGACAACAATTTTTTACAAAATTCCAGAATGAAAGCGAGAAAGAGTAATCGAAAAGATTGTTACACTTTCCAAGGAGGAAAATTATATCTTCTCCAAGAATAAATTTTGTCCAATTGCGGAATTAAAATATAGAAAGCGTCAGTTTCGGTCAAGAGTTTGAAGAGTACGGTAATTTGCTGGGCGCTGAAGCGAACTGATCGAGAACATATCAGTTAAACCAAGTTTTATTAATTATAGTTGAAAGGAAAGTAAAATGAATGCTTGCCTCCACGCTAGATAGAGAATAACCTTGAGATCTGCATACTCTGAGGAATCCCTCCTACCGAAGCAGCATTCAATCCCACTGAAAATCAAAAAAGTACGACCTCACGTCAGACCAGTTAGCAACACCCAAATGCCGTAAGCGTCTCCTCAACGAAGAAGGAGTCTGTTCCTGAGGAAGACCTGAAGATATAGAACAAAATACATAGATAAGAAGATGATCGAAAGAGGTGGAAAAGTTTAATTGTAAAAAGAGAAGGTTTAGTAGTTAAGAAAAGATCTAGTATGTTGAGTTCATCTCTAATGCGATTAGGGATACTGGTAAGTTGTATCATCTATCCAAGATTGTTCTGAACAGAGAAATGGTAAACGAGTCCACCTTCTCTATCTTGAGAATTATAGGAAAGATATTTGCGGTGGTGAACATTAAAATCACCCAAAATGATGATTTCATAGATAGGAGAAGAAGAGAGAATGTGTTTTATTTGGTTTTGTAGAAAGGAGAAGAGAGAATGTTTTCTATTTTCAGTAGAATATAGATATAGTAGAATAATAGAATATAAAAATAATATAAGAATTCGGATAGTCAGTAGAATTAGGTTATAAATACACAGAACAAATGAATTTTGTTGAAGGTTAGCAGAAGTTGAAAATTCAAGAGATTCTAAATTAGAAACACGAGGCCAGACATCATTATTGGCTGAAAATTGAAGATAAGCGACAGTAGGAAAGAGGAAACAGAGTAAGGTTTACTACTATCGAAGACCCCCCATACCCCCGAGTTTCAGTTAATTAAAAACGAGTGAGGAGGTCTAGAAAAAAGGCAGGTGGTGTTCAAGAAGGTGGAAATTACAATAGAAACAGC
>JABUQX010086584.1:35000-37500 GCA_015478945.1 Trachelipus rathkii
TTTTGGTTTTTGTACTAATTTTCATCACATTACTTTTAGTTGGATCAATTTTAATCCTTTTCCTTGGTACACTCGTTCAAAGTCAAGCACCAAATCACGCAGGCTTTTTTGTATCAGCCACCAACACAGAATCGTCAGCAAAAGTAAAAAGCTTATCACCCAATAACCTCATGCAGATTCATATCATCTCCTTTCCCAATTCTATCCATATCCCTAACTACACTATCAATAAAGACATTATTAAACAACTATGGAAACATAACACAACCCTGTCTCAGACCCACTCCTATTTTAAACCACTCCTCTTACCTCCTGTTAATCCCAAACACATGCTCTACTGTCCTTTAAAATACAAATCATTATTCCATAACTTTCTAATGTTCCCCACAACTTCCTTTTTTGCACTTTATCATATGCATTTTTCAAATCCAGAAAGAATTGAAAATTGTTTTTCTTTCTTTGGTAAGAATTTCTATGCCAGCATTTTCAATGTAAATTCCCGATCCAATCTGTTTATCTGTAATACTTTTAACTTTTTTCTATTAAAATTAGTTCATATATTTTTTACCTACAAAACCTCAATAAACTTATTCGTCTTAAATTAGAAGACTCCTTCTTGTCCCTCCTTACACTTATGAATTGGAACAAGACAGGAGTCTTATCAATCCTGTGATACCTCGCACCTTTTCCAGCAAACATTGAATAATCTCATCAACCACTCCACGACACTGTTACCTCCATTTTTCAACATTTCTACTTGTATAACATCCAACCCAGAAGATTTTCATCCTTTTGATTTCTTCAAAGCATTCACTATTTCATCCTTTGTAATATGTCCTACAATTTTATTTCTAAACTCTTCCTCTTTAATATTTTGTTCTACTCTAATTTGTCGTCTTTCTTCTTTCTTCCTCATCTACTCCTCCAGAATTTGAAAACCTATAAAATGTTTTCTTCCTCTACCTCCCTATATCATCCTGAACTACATTCCCCATACAATGTCTTTTTGCTCCAGTTAGACGTCTTCCTCTTATTTTTTTTTTTTTTTTTTTTTATAGTTGTCACCACCACTCACGGGCAGAGCCCTATTCAAGGAGGGGGTGTTACTAAGCTTGTTAATTTCCTTCCAAAACGGTTTACTCTTCTTCTGATAATTAGCAAAAATCTTTCCACTCTACCGTTGGTTGAATTTCTCTTTGCAGCTTTCATTTTCCTTTTAACTTCATTTCACACTCTCTTGTATTCCTCCCATGTCGCCTGGCTATTATTAGCTAAATATTTTGCAATAACTTCTTTTTTCCTTTTAATAATAACATCTAATTCTTCACTCCACCATTCGCTACTTTTCCTTTCGTTTTTCGGCTAATCTTTTTCATACCACAAACTCTCTTGCGGTCATCGTACTGTTTTCGTAAAAGTATTTAATTTCTCTTGTATTCCTTCCTTCTCTCTTTCTTTCACTATTCCCCATTTTTCTGCTAAAATAATTTCGTTTTCTATTGAATATTCTTCACTTTCTAATTTCTCTACTCGTAACTTCTACACTCCTGCTAAATTCTAATCTTTCTTCTACCCCATTTCACCTTTATCTTTGATTCTACCAAATAGTGATCAGATGCACCTCTTGCTCCACCCCTTAAGACTTTTTCATCCAACAACCTGTCTTTCTCCATTTGACTTACACATACATAATCAAGCAGAGATCAAATGCCACTCCACCAACCCATGTATATTTATGTTTCTTTATTTAACCATGTATTTCTGTTATCATCTTTTTAGCAGCACATAACTAACAATATTCCCCAGTTTCGTTTTTGCCTTGTATTCCAAAAGGGCCTAATACTTCTCGTACTTGTGCATCACCTACCCTTTCATTTAAATCACCTAACAAGTATACTTTACCATTCCTAATAAAACTACCCAAACATTCGCTTAGGTCATCTCAAAACACCTCCCTTACTTCCTCTGCACATCACGTACTGTAACATATGCACTTACAATATCCAGCTTTCATTTCTCAGTTTCATTTTTACCCGCATTAATCTTGAACTAATAATTTTTTTTTCGCAAATTCCCATAATTCTTCTTTCATAATTATCGCTACACCTTCTCTAGCTCTGCCTCTCTTACTCACCCCTGAAACTAGTCCCCTGCAGCTTACAAACCATTCCTTTCTTTTCCCTTTTAGCTTTGCATTGTTTCACTTAAAGCACATATATATATATATATATATATATATATATATATATATATATATATATATATATATATATATATATATATATATATATATATATATATCATATATATATATATATATATATATATATTCCCCTTTCTTCCAAACCAGGTCTTACCTCAACTCTCTTACCCTGATCCTACATTCACCCCTGTTACATTCAAAGAAGCAATTTTTTCAAAAATTGCTTATTTACAGCTTTCATCTTTGTTTCTGATTCTGATTTGGTATCCGTTTTCTTTTTTCTCTTTTTATGTATCT
>JABUQX010086585.1:0-20000 GCA_015478945.1 Trachelipus rathkii
CTGGCAACCTGGTCGATAATTATGTATTTTTAGGACTTTTTTAGTATTCGGCTACCTATCGGCTATTTTCAGTCTGGCGTTTTTAAAGGGGGGCTCAGCCCCCGGGGGCCTCTTCTGTACGTTTGCCAGGTATTTCATGTGTGTGTATGTGTGGTACCGGTGTATGTGTACGTTTTTTGTTAACTTTCACCCGCTACCCCCCTTTTTCCCCCTACCCCCTTTATTCTATTCAGCTATGTTATGATTTTAGTTCTTTCTTTGTGAGCCTTTTTTTAATCTTTTTTCGGCATTTTAAATTTTATTTGTATATATTTTTGCGATTTTCAGCTAGCTACTTTCATAACTTATGTTAGCGTTTTTCTGCATAAATCTGGAAACGTATAGTAAATTTCAGTATTTAGGGCACTTTGTTTATAACTTTTCTTTTGACGGATTTATCATTTTATGTGTTATTATTTTAAAGACTTTTCTAATACTCAGCTACTTTTTTGGTCCTATTTATTTTTCTAGCGCTTTTCTTGCTAATTCTGGCACCTACTGGTAATTTCAGAGTTTAACACTTTTTAAAACGATCTTTCGGGTGAAGTTGTTTAAAGGTACATTTGATTATTAATATTCTTTTATGGAATTTGAAGTTATTCTTTATAAATGAGTTGTTTTAAAATAAAACTTGGCAACTGTGTATTTTGCATCATATTCATTTAAGAGGAAAAAGAGAGATTGCGAGATATATACAGCCTTAGGCTGCTTGTTGGGAGCTTAAACCGGTGTAGGCTAAGAATTTTAGGAAATATATTTGTTAAAAATCTATTTTATCTGGTATTCATTAATTTTTTAGCGTAAATCTTTCAAAACAATTATTCACTTCGGGTCTTTTCTATATATTTATTTTGATAGGCTCTTGTTTTTGTTTACTCTAAACCACTTTTATATAAAAAGGTAGAATCATTAACAGCCCTTTTGAAAGCATATTAATGGGTTTTGCTTGCTGCTTTTCACATTCCCCAAACATTCCGACCCCATCCTTGGCACTTTATAATTCACTCTACCACGTTTTTTTTACAATAAGATGAAGAACACGTAATAAATTTTTTCCTTTTTTAGTAACTAATTTTTTAATAAAGTATTTTTTTTTATCCCTCGAGCATTACTTAATTTTGGGATGGGGGCTCCTTATGGCGTGGAACCAAATCCTTATCCGTTTCAATACTACTGTATTTTCTTCAAGGGAGGAGGATACAATTTTAATTCTTAAGAAATAAACTTACTTCTGAATGCAATTACATCACCCCTACTGTTTTAGGATACTATATATATAACATCTTTTTATGGGCCATTTTAGTATATTATAAGATTATAGGTCTATATTTATATACTATAATAAATAACTTACACACACACTATATATAAATATTTATATCCTGACTCCTTTTTACCCCTCTATCTTAAACTGGGTACTTATTCATTAGTTAAACCTTTATTCATTTTAGTGTCGCATTCTTTGAGTCCTATTATTGTTATCTTAACCTTATATAATTATATACTACTATATTTTTTACGGCTCCCCTATTATTACCTGTTTCCCGAGACCACTGTTCCTACCCAATTTTAACAGCCCACCTCAACTTTCGTGTCTCTCCCCCTCCACGCATCCCGGGCCATCTGCATCGCGTTCGGCTTATTTTCCGCGCGCACCGGCCGTTCCCAGTATAGTCACGCCTTCGGCTTACTCGTGTATTCATACGTTCGCCCCAGCCCGTTATACTCATACCATGATTTCCGCTGTCCACGCTAAACCGAAGGAGCCTAAAGTTATGGGACGCGTCTTTTTCCACAGTTTTAGGGCGTTGCTGGCCGTGCCCCTTCTGCAGGCTGGTACAGCGCACACTTTTATGTCCCACGTCCACGCGTTTGCGTTCGTCCCGAGCCCCGGTCAGTCGCCCGCTCCCTGCGCCCGCGGCCTCAGAGGCGAGATACTGTCACCCTTCGCATTCGCTCTTTGAATTTAGTACTAGTCTCCTTGTAATTTTTCTGTGAGAGATGTTTATAATTTTTTATTACAATTTTCTACATTTTTTCTTAGTGATCTCCTTAGTAGCTTTTTCGGCCTTATCTTACTCTCTTATTCAAGACACATGAATTCTCTTTTACTTTTTCTTTTTTAGCCAACATATATATCATCTAAAAGTTTTATATGAATATATTTTATATTATTTTAACAATTTTATACTTTTCGGCATATTATACTTTTATGACTTATCATTTAGAATATATTAAGATCCTGTTTTTCTTAATTTTTTTTCCTTTATTTATCACGAATTAATTTTTGGTAAAATATAATTCATAAAATATAAGAGACATGATTTTATTTTCGATTACTAATTTCTTACGATGTTGTCTCATTACATTTTTCTCTGTTTCTCTAAATTGTGCTATACATCACGACTGTGTAATAGGATAATAGGAGGAAGATTCTTTCTGGGATATTGAATATCCGATCATTGGAGGAGAGGTAGAATAGTAACGTAATTGGGACTTTTTATTTTTTTTCGTTTATTTTCACTTTTCTTATTACCTTTTCTTTTTCACCTTTACTTTTTCATCCGTCTGCTGCAGTTTTTGTTGGTTGTTTTAGTTTTGTTGTTCACTGTTACATGATATATTGAGTGACGTTTTTTCCCTGATGCTTGGCGAAGTATGTAAGGAGTAAGGGGAGAAGATTTGTGTGGGGTCATGATGTGATTTCATTTGTCAGAACCTATGTAAATACTTGGTCGTTTCATTTTTTTGTTACTAAATGTTGTTGTTGGATGGTGATGTGGATGTTATTTACCTAGTGTTCTACATAGTTTACGCTGAGTTTGGTATTTCATGACAATATGTTTCTTTTCATCACAAACCTTTATGTTTTTAAGTCGGTTTCCATTTTCGGTTATCCATCGTGGTCAATTGAAGTTATCTTTTGTTTATTAAATCACCATTCATCTTTTTTAATTCTTTTTGCTATCTATTCGTCATTTTTGGGGTTTTGCATTTTGTCATTGTTTTGATAAAAGTGGTTTTGGTTTTTGGGTTTTTTTGTTTTCTTCATCTTTATAATCATTTCCAATTTTATATTGATGTTTTAATTTAACTTTTTTATGGCTTCATATTTTCTTAGTTCAAATATGGCCTATCTATCACATATTAGATGAGGGTATTTAGTACTAACTTTTCTTAGTTTCTGGTTTGTCTTGGTTGTTAAAAAAACTCTGAGTAAATAAAAAAATTCTTGCACTGTTTTTCAGGTGCCAGTAACACATGCCACACAAAACAAAGGCGCAGTGGCCACATCCAGTACCCGACACAATGGTAGGAAAATCAAGAGAGTCCTCTCACAACTGCCCCCTCCGCTCAACTCGCACCCATAGATGATGGATAAACATGAATCTATTGGACATCTAAGAGTTAGGTGGTCCCTTGAGTGTCATTGGAATGTGGGTCGGATTTGGTATAACAGAACAGCAAGCAAACATATATTTCTGTAGGATATGTTTTGATGTCACTCGTATGCACCATTTGCGGTTTTTTAACATCTCTCGAAGGGGGAGTAAGAAATCAGCTAACTAGTTAATTCAATAACAGCAAAAGAGTAGTGGGCAGGAGAAGACAGTGAAGTGGAGGAGGACCTATTACCGCCCACCGCTACTGGGTCTCCTGGACTCTATTTGGGGATCTCTTGGGCGTTCTTGGACTCTCTTGCATTTCCGGTCATCTTTTTTACCTACCAACACTTGATCTGTTTTAACCTCCCCTAAATCACGTACATCCGTGAACATCGTATCCACCCACCCTATTTTTTTTGTTCTCCACGCTGGCAGCGGGGGGGGCAGTATGGAGAGGAGGTCAGGAAAAGAGTGGGAGGGATGTCAAAAACCAAGAAGATTCAAAAGGCCTTGATAAGTGAAGATCTGCTGCAATGATGAAGGATAATGAAACGAATCCCATGAAATAAGTTTTTTTTTTCCGACAGAAGCGCAAAACACAGAGAATTATCAACACAAGGTTTACAAGGTTACAGAATGGATATGCAAAACTACAGCTCACTCCCGGCCCCCTACCTGTCCTCCCTGCTCATTGGGCATCTCAATTGGCTGCTCTTGCTATCACAGTCATAATTCTTTTTCCACTACACTTGGTTGGGTATTTCACTTACCCTTACCCGCCGTCAAATCAAGTCCATCCACCAATGAGGTCACTTTTGATCCCGCCTCCTTGTTTCCTCTCCATGCTCTTTCGCTCTCATTGCTAGTCACAGTCATAAATATAATCTCCATTAGTCCTGTTTTCAGCGCATCCTAATCGTAATAAGTAAGGTTCAAACACCAGAGTTAATGCTCAATTTCTCATCAGATTACTGGGGCGAGATAGTGCAAAACCGATCGGCTCAGATATATAACTAGGTACTCTCGGCCCTTCCCTGTCCAGTGTGACAAGAGTTGGGCTTCTCTGGGCGGGGTACTCCCTTATTGGGCGACACACCATCAACAATCCATTCTTTTCTTCGCTGCATTTCCGGCCTCTTATGCTATGGACGGGTAGCAACGGTTTTTCGCACTTAATCCAGCTACTAAGCAATCCTCTGCTCGATTCGCAATTTCATCTGGATACTAACACAACTTTCCCCTTCCGCACCGACTACCCAAGTTGAATGATCTCCCGTTCCACTGAATTAACAAATTAAAGGGTAACGGAGTACTCCATCGCTATCAAAGTACCTACTTGGACATTATCTACACGTCTATTATCTTACCATACAAAATGTTATTTTAATACATTAATCTAATGTAATATTGAAGAAATTTTAATCAATACACCTTGTTAATTAATCATAACTGGGGACAAGGAATAAATATGCCTGCGTAACAACGTTTTCACATTAATAAAGGTTCATAGCATAACTTGAACTAAAGAATATATGTAGAAGCGGACAAGTATAGCATAGACTTAGCTGCGATAAACAGCCATACATTAAACTAAAGGTTTCATACTATGAAGCAGTAAAGGAAACTAACAGACTAAAGCATACAGAACGTAACCTATTCAGCACAAACTTTTGTGATCATATCATGTAATGCAGCCCGGTGACTCAAAATGTATTAAACATATGGTAATATAACATAGTATTTACTCCAAGCATAACATAGATATAGCTTCTTTGAATACAATGACATAAGGTAAAGTGGAATAGTTTGCTGATTTTATGCAGTAAGATCATGACTCAGTAATAAACATCCGTCCTCCAACTCTCCTCTCAACCACCTATCGTTGATCTATAGATCTATTGACTATTGAATTATGTCTAATTGACAATAACTTTTCTTCAACAAAACTATAACAAAAATAGTTCTTTTTAATTAATTGATAGTTCGTTTGTTTTTCGTATCTATGTGAAGTGCAACAATATTTCAACAAAATATGTTACAGCTAACATACATAGCCTGAACTAAGAAATACTAATGTACATGCAACCTAACATCCTTAGAGCTCGGAAATAAACAGCACAACATTAACAAGTTTCATACTTACACATAAAGTCACTACATTGCTACGACGTAAATGGTTTTCACACTTTTTCAATCTTATTAACAATATATAAATTAATTTTTTTTTTTTTTAATTATTTTATTTTAAGAAAATTTACATACCGTAAATTGATACAATAAGGAGAACAGAGGAAAGTTAAGGGAAAATTTTTAATTTTCAGAAAGGCGGTTTGATTAAGAGATTGACCTTCTAAATATCTCCAGTCAAAAGACAAATCTAACATACACTTCCAACAGTTGGAATCCGAAAGATCTTATGCAAGATTAATACAAATTATCTTGAGCATGTTCAGCTTAGGACCAACATAAGGAAAAATCAATGAATCCCAAACTACCATATCAGCAACAGATAAAAGCAGTATTATCTAACAAAATATCCTTTCACAGAAGTGACAATTATATCAAAGATAACAAACATCTTAGAACTAATGATTTGACACACTAACATAACAATAATGTCATTCATATGAAAAAGTAACATGAATTGTCAAAGTACCTTTGAGAATTAACAAAATATCCTATACTTCACAGCAAAAACTAACAATTTAATCAGCAGAACACTTAACCTAGAGAAAACGATTCTAATCAGAAATCAGACAGTTAACACAAGTAATAATCTTACGAAACTTATTATGACTCTATAAATCAGTTTAATTATCACATTTGCGTAGAGTAATATTTAACAAACTGATAACAGAAACCTATTTACTAATAATGTAAACAACACACTCGGCTCTGATTGCCCCGAGATTTATTAAATATATAAAATTGACTCATGTATTAATTAAAAAAATATCATATACTTCACAGCAAAACAAATATAATAATTAATAAAACTATATATAGAACAATTATATATATCTAAGAATTACAATATATATATATATTATATCAAGTAAATTGATATAATTTATATGTACTTATTTAGTTCATAATTTCATATATACATTTGTTTTCGGTATGTATATTAACGAAGAAATTCCTGATTGGTTATCTTATTATTTTAGTTTTAATTCTTTTTGTTTATTGATTTATTTGTTTAAATATTATATTTGGATTGTTATTTTAGAAGGTAATTTTTTTATTAAAACATTTGGTTTTAATTAAACATTTACTTTATTCTTTTTATGCCTATAACGTAAAAAATTTGCTTCTTTCACCATACCCATAATCAGTAAATCAGTAATAATCAAACAGCTAAAGCACCTCTCTGTAGACATCATGATTATTTGATCTATTGGGATTTCGTCATATTTTTTAGTATTAATAAAGGTTTGAAAGCTAAATTTAAATAGTAAAATTAAAATATAATAAAATAAAACCAAAGACAATAAATACAATTTATAGTAATGTAATAATGAAAATAAAGATAAAATTACATAAGTAAATATTGAAATAAATAAAATAAAAAACTAAACAAGTAATAAATGTAAAATGGACGTATACAAATAAAGTTTGAAAAATAAATTAAATAGTAAATTGAAAAATATATATTATAAAAAAATTAACATAAAGTAAAAGAAATGCAAGATATAATAATTAATGTTAGCAACACACTGTACAAATAAACTTAAAGAGTCATTAGCACCTCATTATTATATATAACAACATAATAAAAATACCGAAAAGGTTAAAAAGTGTTAAATCTGAAATTACCAGTAGGTTGCCAGAATTAGCAGAAAGGCGCTAGAAAATGGACCAGGAAAGTAGCCGCCTTTCGAAAGTCTTTTAAGAGGCCTTCGTCAATTCCTATATTAACGGCAAGAAAAAGTTAAAAAGTTCTAAAAGAGTTCGGTGAAATTTCCAAGACGTTGCCAGATTTAGCAGAAAAAACGCTAAATAAATGTTCATGAAAGTAGCTGAGGCTAGAAGAAAGTCGCTAAAAATATATACAAAAATGCATAAATATAAGAAAAAAGATTTAAAAAGGCTCAGTGTCCCATTGTGGAGAGATTAACAAACTCTCTAATGATGCATGGGCGTAACAATGGAAAAAAATTACTAGCTGTTCGTATTGTTAAACATTCTTTTGAAATTATTCACCTACTTACTGGGGAAAATCCAGTTCAAGTTGTAGTGAATGCTATAATCAATTCTGGTCCAAGAGAAGATTCCACAAGAATAGGTCGTGCTGGAACAGTCCGTCGTCAGGCAGTTGATGTTTCACCATTGAGAAGGGTTAATCAGGTTCGTTTCATATATATATATATATATATATATATATATATATATATATATATATATATATATATATATATATATATATATATATATATATATATATATATATATATATATATATATATATATATATATATATATATATATATATATATATATATATATATATATATATAATCAGGTTGGCATTAAAAAAAACACCCCCCAAAAAACAAAAAGCCCATCTGCAAATTTTTCTCTTTTTAAATTAGCCATTATTTTCAACAATATGGGAGATTTTTAAGAATTTGGTAAAATTGCTAATGTGCAATAATAGAAACTATATTATTCAACATTTTCATTGATATACCTTTAAAATATTTTAAATAAATGAGTGATATAAAATAATTTTTGAAATATTTGTATCTTTAAATTTTATTGACTAGAAGATAATAATTAGATTCCATTATTAAAATTACTAAATAAAGCTTCTTCAGTAAAATTTCTAATGTTAAAAATTTTACAGATTTGTTTTATTTAGCTACAGAAAAATTGAAAATTTATTTTATATAAATTTATATAATATAATAAAGTATAAAACTTATTTGTAACATAGGATTTACTTGTCAGTTAGTTTAATGGGACACTCTAGATTGGATTCTGCGTCTTCTTACTGTCTTTATATATATATATATATATATATATATATATATATATATATATATATATATATATATATATATATATATATATATATATATATATATATATATATATATATATATATATATATATATATATATATATATATATATTAGTGATGGGACGATTATGAAATTTTTGCCGATGACGATGACGATTAGAGCAAATTTCACCGATGACGATGACGATTAATTGAAAAAAACTATTTTTAATTTCTTTTCTCTCTCTCTCTATATATATATATATATATATATATATATATATATATATATATATATATATATATATATATATATATATATATATATATATATATATATATATATATATATATATATATATATATATATATATATATATATATATAAGGCTGTAGACAGGGGGGGGTTCAACCTCCCGAAATTATTTTAGCGATGATCAAAATTTTTGATACCTTAAGTCTCTTAATAATAATAATAATAATAATAATAATAATAATAATAATAATAATAATAATAATAATAGTTAATCAATGAAAATGAAAAGTATTTATTAATGGAAATGAGGAGACATATTTGTGGTCCGTAACGATTTCTTAGGTCAAGTGGCTGTTCCTCATACATGTATAAAATATTTAGACCAGGGGACTTAAATGCAAGCCAAGTTTGCAGATGATTGCAAATTGCTACCTCAGTTAGGAATAATGATGAATGTATAAAGATTTTAAAGATAAGGAGGAGCTGAACTGTTGATGGATGAGCAGGTTTGTTCCTTCTTCAGCTAAACCTTCTTTCCTCATTCATTCTTCCTAAAACTAAATCTTTCTTTCTCATAATCCATCGTTCGATCGTGCTTGTTCTCTGGGCCATTCAGGCTAGAGAGAGTGCCTATGAGTGGAAAATTCTCGTTCTCCTATCACTCTCGCTAATTTTCATTCAACGAGAAATCGTTGCAGGGATACCCTTCGACGAGAAAGCGGGCCTTCATCAAACGAAAGTGCGCCAACCTCCTGGTTCTCCTGCTGACAAATCTTCATCTCTAGCAACTTCTGCAAATCTGCCTTTCCTCCTCTTATTCCGATCTGATCACTGTGTTGCTAATTCTCCAACTGAAAAGGCAAATCTCTTTCAACCCTCTCGCTCAACTATATTCTCTATGTCTCAATACTATCACTTTCCTTCAGTGTTGGAAGCTCTTACATGTCCAACCTATTCGAAAAAGGAAGCCGCTCTGATCCTTCTAACTATCGCCCTGTAGCTCTCACTTGTATTCTATCTAAGATCTTGAAACCCTTCTTAACTCACTTCTTAGATCATCTGAAAACTCATTCCGATCGCCGCACGGCTCTCGTTGCACGAAGTCTACTGGCGATATATATTCCTATTTATGGTTTTTCGCTCTTAGGAACTAGGGTGAGACTTGGGTGTGGTGGCGTCAATATATCCAAAGCATTTGGACGAGTATGGCACGCGCTCACTGCTCAAGCCCTCCTTCTCTTTGTTTACTTATGTCTAGCTTTCTTTCGTCTCAATATCGGCTGTTGTTGATGGGCGACTTCTTTTTCTGTCATAGTGGTGTTTCTCAGGGTTCTGTCTTATCTCCATTTTATTCCTACTTTTCATTAATGATCTTCTCACCTGCACCTCTAACTCTATCCACGCGTATTCCGATGACTCGACCCTTCATTCTTTAACTCATATCAATTCTACTCCCTCTTTTACTTCTAGAATTGCCTCTAGTCTTAATCTTTCCGATTTTACTCGCTGATGAATAGAATTAACTTTGTGAAATTCAATTCTTAAAAACCCAACTTCTACAAATCTCCTCCAAATACCTTCTAACTTTCCTATCTCTTTCGACGGTTCTGTCGTCTCCTGTTGACAATATAAACATCTTTGGCCTTAACATGAACAAAAAAATGTCTTGGAAACCTCACATCGCAACGGTTGCTAGGACGGCCTCAAAGAAACTGAGAGTTCTGTTTAGACTGCGAGACATTTTTTTCTCTTCTCAGTTGCTCCAGCTGTACAAGGGTCTCATCCGCCCTTGTATGGAGTACTGCTCTCATATCTGGGGGGGGCTCTGGTTTCATTTGGATAGGGTCGAGTCTAAGGGCAAAAGCTTATAAACTGTTCTGTTGGTGCTTTATCTCTATTCTATAGGCACCCCAGCGGCAAGTGCTCGAGGGGACTTATCATTTGCGTACCACCACCTTTACGACGCCCTCGTAGAAGTTTTGTGTTAATATTAATAACTCCAGGCTAGTTCGCTGTGGTGCTTCATTCTTTCCCGCCACCTCTGTTCTGTGGAATTCTCTTCCATCTTCTGTATGTCCTGTTGAATTTAATCTCCCTCACTTTAAAGCCTGCGTCTGTGCTCATATGCGTAATTTGCGCTAGAGGGTGAACTTTTGAGAGTACTACACCCCTACTTGAATAGGGCTCTGCCTGTGGGTGGTGGTGACAACTGTAAAAAAAATCCTTGAATGGGCAGATATGTGGTCAAATGAACTGAATCTCCTATCTCCATCCAAAACATTATTCAGAGTCCCAGAAAATCAAAATTTCTGCAACATTGCCTCAGATGAATCATATGTTGCCAACCACACAAAATTGACCTTTTCAAACTTAAATTTAACCTTTAGACTTCTAGTACTCACACACACAAAATCTACCATAGCTCTCTACCACAATTCACTCATCAGAATTGCAAATCCTTCTTTCCCCCTCTCATTCCTTTCCACAGCAACACAAACACATTTCACACCACACCACTCATTTTCACCGTTTCCTTTCATCTTTGTTTCAGTCACAGAGAGCAAATCAAATTTGCACTTTCTAAATACATCTATCACCTCTCTCCTCATCTCATCAACATTTATTCCTCTGACATTTCATATACAGATACGATTCATACATTTTCGCCGAAGGATAGAAGGGCGCTTACTGCGATCCAGGGGCGTATATATAGGGTAGGCCGGGTAGGTAGCTCCTACCCAATATTTTTTAGGTTTTAAATAATTGAAATTAAATTGTAAAAGTATACTAAATTATTAAAATTTTATATAAAAGTTAAAAAAAGAAGCTATTTTTCATCATAAAATTAAAAGAAAAACAACCACAATAATAATAGCTATAATAATAATTGAATTCGTTTAGAAATTCTCGCTCCTACTCTGATCTTATTAGTAAAAATCTTTGCCCCGGGCGGACGAATGACGTCATTTTTTACGTCAACTTATAAGAGAGCGGGCTAGTCTGTCCTACCTATAATAATCGATAAAATAATCGATAATATATATGAAACTTTTCGTTCTCTTCCCGTAAATATTTACGAAATGTGTGGCTTGGTGCAGTTTGTTTGAAATTTTTGTATAAAATGTGTCTGATTGTTCTGATATTGAATATTAATTTTATATAACTTTATTTAAGTGGTATTTAGCATTATATACATAAAATTAAGTGAAATAATGCATAATGGAGTAAGTGTAGATTTATATTAAAGAAAAAACGCTTTAAAACTTATCTATAAAACGACAGCTCTATTTTAAAAAAATGATAGGCCTAAGAAATTACTCAATTGGAATGTGATTTAAAATTAAGTATTTGGTAAATATAATGTAAACAAGCTTTTTATACAAATAAATAGGTACGTATTATAATTATTAAAATATGTTTTCGATGTTTTCGTTAGCTATATATATATATAGCAGATATAGTATATATATATATATATATATATATATATATATATATATATATATATATATATATATATATATATATATATATATATATATATATATATATAAATATATATGTATATATATAAAACCTGCCTACCCAAGTGTATTCTTCCAGGTACGCCACTGCTGCGATCACGACCTTCTCCTAGGCATGCATTAGCATTCCTAACAAAAGATAAGTGGTAGCAGGCAGCCAACCTAACTACCACCTTCCTTTAGTCGCCTTCTACGACACACAGGACATACAATGTGGGCAATTTTTTCTCCCTACATGTATGGATATAAGGGGATGTCTGTAAGATGTTGTCTAGAAGAGGGGTGGATATAAGTATGTGTATATGATATGTTATCACAACTAATACTATAGTCAACGCAATGTCAAAAAAACCGCCTTACTTGTAGTAAGCGTATAGTAGAAACCAACGAACGAACGAACATTCGTGTGCGAAAGAAAACGTACATTGGAACATAATATTATTGTTATATTATATATATATATATATATATATATATATATATATATATATATATATATATATATATATATATATATATATATATATATATATATATATATATTATATATATATATATATATATATATATATATATATATATATATATATACTGCCGTTATAGAAATGGGTTATTTTTATTTATTTATTTTTTACTATATCGTTAAGAAATAATGTATTTTTTAATTTTCATTGAGAAAACGTTGCTTTTAAAAAAGATAAATATAAAATAATAGGCCTCCCAATTACTTATTTGTAACATTTGTTTATGGACGAAAATATCAATTATATCGAAGCCAGCCGATTTTCATGAAACTTATATGAAATGTTTGAAATGATCTGTGCCAAAAAAACGATATCGTAAAAAAAAAAAAAAAAAAAAAAGAGCCTGAAAAAAGTTATAAAGTCTCCAAATTTCATTTTCAAAGCCCATTTACCGTCAGATGCTTTTAAAAAAAAATAAAAAAATTTATAGGCAATTTTATAGCAATCCCTTATGTTAAATGAAGTCAAAATAAATTAATTCAATTTTTTACAAAATTTAGAGAGTTGTTTTGATAAATTCCTCAGGTAAAATGTTTTTTAGATTGTAACTCAAAATTATTGTCTTTAATTGTTGACTTTAAAATCGTGGCTTGGCAGGGAATTTAATAAAATTTTATGATTGATAACAACAGGCAACATATTAAATGTTATTTTCTTACAATAAAAAATTACTAAATTCCCTGCTCAATAGGCCTAATGGGTCCGTTTTTATGAGAATCAAGTCTAGGCATGAGAAAATTGTCACCAAATTTGCCGATATTTTTGAAACTTTAATAAATTAAAAAAAAATTATATGTTGATAACATAAAAATCACAGTTTTAACATATTTAAACAAAAAAAAAGTTTGAATTTGATGATGATTCAATATATTTTCGCCATTGATAGGACAAGCTGCGTCATCTGACCCAATTTTGAAGCTTTTTTAAGCTCGAAAAAATATAATAGTATTAAATTATTAATAAAAATTAATAACTTTAGATTGGGCAAACAAAATTATTGCACAATTATTATATTTTATATCAAATTAACAAAAGAATTCGAAAAAAACACCGAAGGAGCTTTCAAAATAGGGTCCTAATAAAGGCTTTTGTTTACTAAATTTAGTTCAAAAAAATTCCGCATTATGACGTCATGTGTAAGGCATTTATGAATGGAAATTTTCAGTTTGCTTTGACTATAGTATTAGATTGTGATGTTATCTGGAGGATGAGTGTGGATATGAACGCATAACAGAAAGGCGAACCATTAGGCACCGGAATGTCATAAATACCATAAGCAAAATGGGTATATATATATATATATATATATATAAAATAAAAAAAAAAATATATATATATATATATATATATATATATATATATATATATATATATATATATATATATATATATATATTTATTATTATTATTATTTATTATTATTATTATTATTATCATTATTATTATTATTATTATTATTATTATTATTATTGAGTTTTAATATTATTCAAAATTCTTAATATTTGTTCAATTAATCGGCAAAATAATCGGCGAAATTTGCCGATGACGATGACGATTAATCGTCCCATCACTAATATATATATATATATGAAACTACTTGCTTCACTCTTTTGTCTTAATTTAAACTATTTCACTTTTTAACTATTTTAGTTTTAGTTTGCTTTATTTCTTCTCAGGCAATTTGGCTCTTGACCACGGGAGCTCGTGAAGCAGCTTTCAGGAACATCAAATCTATTGCAGAGTGTTTAGCTGATGAACTCATCAATGCTGCAAAGGTATTTAATTTTTTTTTTATTATCTTTAAGAGGAAGGGAAAATTTTTGTTTGTCAGTAGGTAATGAATGGGTGTGGAGGGAAGGATGGAAGCCTATTATTATCCTTAGTGATTTATTTTACAAGGTTTCTAATTTCTAAATATTGGGTTATGATATTGTCGGGGAGGAGCGGATGTATTGTCTGTATACTGTTGTGAGAGTTTCTTTATGTTGGCCAAATTTGTTTCAGTTAATGTTTACAGTGCATTTAATTTGTGTGGCCCTTGAAGGGATATTGTTGATGAGGGTGAATGTCATATGTGTATCAAAAGCCAAACCTTTGACGGCATGTTGTTTTTTGAGAGTGAGTCTACTATTTGATAGAAATATTGCTGAGTGGGTGTTATTCTTTTCTATCTGGGATGAGTAGGGAAATAGTGAATTTTTGAGGTTATTCGGTCATTCTGTTCATTGTTAGCCATTGTTTCAGTTGGTTTATATATTGTTGCAGTTCTCTTGTATGCTATAACTATGGAGAGATTTTAAGCTATGATTGTTAGATCATCAGCATAACCATAATTTATATGGAAGGAGAGGTGGGTTGAGGGAGGATATATCATAAAAAGGTTAAAGAATATTAGAGAAAGAATAGCTTCCTGGAGGACTCCATTACATAATTAGCATGAGCGGGTAGAGTGGTGGTTTTGGATAACTAGGTGTACGACTGGATAGGAACATGACGTAATTCAGAGCCTATCACAGCTAAAAAAAAATCCAGCAGGTTCAAAGTAGGGCCAATCCAAACCATACCTCCTCACAAAACCCGGGCCTATTCAATTTCTTTTCTTCAGACATTCGTTTACTAACTCAATCTACTTTTTCTTCTTTTCCCCAACTGGTTGATTCCCAGCACACACCACTATACATAACGCTTAAACCGACTATGATCCATCCTTTCCATATGACCAAACCATCTTAATACTCTCGTTTATTCTTTCGTTTACTCCTTCTTACTCCCTTAAGATTTATCCATCTGAATGGATTCCACCTTCGATCTATACCTCTTATTCCACTTTACCGATACACTAACATTGGTAACAACATACCCTCATATATTCACCAAGGATTTAATTGCTCCAACTACCTTCCTACCATTCACAACTTCCCTTATATACGGTATATATATATATATATATATATATATATATATATAGTTATATATATATATATATATATATATATATATATATATATATATATATATATATATATATATATATATATATATATATATATATATATATATATATATATATATATATATATATATATATATATATATATATATATATATATTAGAGGTATATGATTTCCGGCCGGAATTCCGGCCGGAATTTGACATTTTTTTCCGGTTCCGGTTCCGGAATTTTGAAAAATTCCGGCCGGAACCGAAACCGGAAAAAAATGGAAGAAATTTATTTTACATAACCCATAGCCCATCTTTTAACAAAAAATAATAGTAGCCTTGTGTAGCATTCATACAGTGTATTACATATCTACAGTATTATTTAAATAAAGTTTACTCAAGTACCTCAAAATATAGGATTATAAGATATTCTCATTAAATTCAAATTTAATTTCCAAAATTATATATATATATATATATATATATATATATATATATATATATATATATATATATATATATATATATATATATATATATATATATATATATATATATATATATATATATATATATATATATATATATATATATATATATATATATATATAACTTTCTTTAAACACTTTTGAAAATATTGCTGAATTGTGGTGAAGTAAAAGAAAAACTGTTCACCAGTATTGGGCGATATTTTTAAACGTTTTTCCTCAAATATATTTCCTGCTTCTGAAAATGAAAATAATTTCTCTGAATATATGGAGGAGACTGGAAAGGAGAGTAATTTTTGGGCTAGTACTGCTATGTTTGGGAATTTAGCTTTGTTCACTTTCCACCAATTAAGGAATTCTTTTTTTCCCAGATTAGAAATTGATTTCTCTGGTAAAAAAAATTTCTAAGAATTTCTCCTTTTGAAGAGCCACTGATTTTTCTTTTTTCCTTTTTACACTAACTAACTCGCTGTCACTTTCACTTTCTTCAAACTTATAAAACTAAGTAACTTTGCAGTAATTTCTTTTCTTAATGCTCTTGATGATTTTGAGGTACTTGGCAAATCTAAGTTCATTGTAGATAATGCTCGTTTCTGAAAATGGATGGATGACTCATCGCCTGAACCTTCTTCTGTACTGCTACTATTATCACTTTTACCTTCAGTATTTGCATATCTTCATCCATTTTCACTCAATTTTTTTTTATTTCATTAGAAAATATCAATATAGATCTGGTCTACTTACAACAATTATCTTGTTTTGATATATGTCTATTGATCCTTTCTCTTCCTTTTTATTCATAAATCTAAACTCTAATGCCTTCTTCAGCTCTTCTTTTAAAGTCTGAACTCTGCTGTCATCCTCAGAGTTTGAGAGATATGCTGGAGAGCTCAAATATGGAGAATAATTGATGATATAATTGATTTTGCCTTATAGTTTCCGTAACCATGAGAATGGTTGCAAAACTCTTAGAATTTTTTCAAGTATTTGCCATTTATTAGCAGTCAAAGCTTAAATGATTGATTGTTCTAAAATATAAACTTGCAGAGGTCTTTTCAAACATTCAATTCTTTCTAGAATCAAATATGTGCTATTCCACCTTGTATTAACATCTTGAATTGGCATAAGTGGGCTTGCAAGATGTGGATTCAAGTCTCTTTGTATTCTTTTAAGTTCATTACAGCTTAAAAACTGGAATGATTGAAATGTGTACAAATATTCCTACATTTCTTTATTAAATCACACTGTTCTTTGAGAAAATAAGGCATCTTTAATAACAAATTGAAGTTTATGAATAAAACAAGAAAACTTGTGTATCCTGCTAAATTAGTTCCAAGTTTCATGTTATATGCTCCATCTCGAAGGATCAAATGGATTTTGTTAGGAGGAATTTCCCAATTATTCGTCATAATTTCAAAACTCAGTGATTTTAATTCCTGAATGAGAACCTGGGAAATACTTGCAATGGAGTACACAGTCCATTTTTTAAACTCGCTGGTAAGCCAGAGTGCAGTTAAAGAAATAAATGACTCGTTTGAATTATTTAGCTCTCTATATATCTGTAGTAAATGATATCTGATCAGCCTTAGAGAACTTCTCGAATATTGCTGATCATAATTTCCTGTATGAAGTTGGTAACATCTTCTCTACAAAATATTTTCTACTAGGAATAAGATATTTTGATTGAAGATGGGCAATAAGTTCTATGAATCCCTGCTCTTCAGTGACTGTGAATGACTGGTTACTCATTGCGATAAAATTCATTATTTTCTGTGATTTAGGGTCATTGATATGCCAAATCATTTTTGGGGAGAAACTCCTCAAAACTCACTTATCTCACGGCTTGGATCTATTGCTCTTTTGTGGTTTCCCCTGTTCTAGAAAATTCAAGACTCTCCCTTTTACTATTAAAATATTTGGACTCCCAGATATTCTCTTCAATGATGATTTTCCATATGTTCATGAAGTGGTGTTGTTCTAAATGTAAGATTTTATGTTGAAAGTTATATAAAATATATTTTTTTACATTTCTTTATAGTTAAACGAAAGTTCATAAGAAATTCCGGTTCCGGCCGGAATTCCGGCCGGAATTTTTTTTGTGATTCCGGCTAATTCCGGTTCCGGCCGGAACTGAAAATTTCAGTTCCGGTACACCCCTAATATATATATATATATATATATATATATATATATATATATATATATATATATATATTTATCTATAGATATAGATATATATATATATATATATATATATATATATATATATATATATATATATATATATATATATATATATATATATATATATATATATATATATATATATATATATATATATATATATATATATATATATATATATATATATATATATATATATATATATATATATATATATATATATATATCGGCTGGGAGACTGAAGAAAAAGTTGATTGAGTCAGCAAAGGAATACCAGGAAAGAAATGTGAGTTTGACAGAAACAAGAAGGTGCATAATGTGAATATGGTTGTCCAAGGGATAAACCCACATTGACGATGTGATAGCAGGGTCCGTCACGTCCCTATAGGCCTTTAGGTGACTTAGTGTCTGAGCCGAGTTCACTAAAGGGGCGGTGTAAGGCTTTAGCTTTCTTTTTGACCTATATTATTCAACTTGTTTTTCTGTTTCTGGTATGTTACTTACCTTACTTTATATATATATATATATATATAGAGTATATATATATATATATATATATATATATATATATATATATATATATATATATATATATAGTATATATGTTTTATATATATATATATATATATATATATATATATATATATATATATATATATATATATATATATATATATATATATATATATATATATATATATATTTTTTTTTTTTTTTCTTTCTTCTTCTTTTTTTATCTACCTTTTTTTCCCAAGCATCGGAAAAGAAAAGCAGTAGGAGAATATGACAAATGTCAAAAAGAAAGCCCAGCCTTACCGCCCCCTCTGTACCATTAATTAGTGAAAGCTCGTCACAGACAGAAAATCCACCCTAAAGCTTCATGGGACCGCGACGGACCCTCACTATAATCGTCAATGTAAGGGTTCATCCCTTGGCCCAGGTGGGCCACAACCATGCCCCCATACAAAACCCCGCCATTCTCTCCTATTATGCACCTTTATTCTCGCCTCTGCCAAACTCACATTTCTCTCCTTCAGACATTCGTTCACCGACTCAATCCACTTTCTCTTCGGTCTCCCAGCCGGTCGGTTCCCAACACACTCTCCACTATACATCCGCTTAACCAACCGACTATCATTCATCCTTTCCACGTGACCAAACCATTTCAACATACTTTCATTTATTCTCTCATTTACCCCTTTCTTCACACCACACAACTCTCTAATACGTTCATTTCTCATTTTATTAATTCTTCTCACACCTAGCATGCCCCTAAGATTGTCCATCTGAACACATTGAACTTTAGATCTATATTTCTTATTCCAGACCATAGTCTCACTACCATACAATAACACAGGTAACAACATACCCTCATGTAAGACTCTATCGCACTCAAGACTTAGTCCCTTTACATTCACCAACGATTTAATTGCACCAGCAACCTTCCTGCCATTCACAACTTTCCTACTACACTCTGCATCATCCGTTCCCTTCTCATCCAACACATACCCTAAATATTTAAACTCAGACATTTGCTCCAGCTGCTCACCATCTAACATAACTTCACACTGAGGACTGTCCTCACTCACAACCATAACCTTACTCTTATCTACGTTTACTTTCAAACCCCTCCTTTTACATACCCTGCCAAATCTCT
>JABUQX010086586.1:0-10000 GCA_015478945.1 Trachelipus rathkii
CCAATATGTTCAAAATTGACAAAAGATTCATTATCTCATCTACAACAACTTTTCTTCACAATCACATAATCTCTAAAAATATCATTAATATAGTATAATTATCTCTCTTCTTAGTCAACTTATTCAATCTTTCGTATCATATCATCGACAACTATAACACAAAATATCATATCATATCCTCTTCTCTCATACTAGCCCCATCATTGACAATTAAATCCAGTTCATCTTGCGCTTCAATACAAAGGTAACACCTTTAAATAATTTATAAAAATCACATTTATTTCACTTAAACTTACCAGCAGAAGAAGGCATAGCAATCATATTTAATCAATCTCTTTCTACTTATATTCACTCTACAACAAACGCTCAAAAATTAATTATTATTATTTATATTATTATTATTCCTTACTTTCTATTATTATTATTATTATTATTATTACTTTATAATATTTTCTTAATTTATTTATTATTATTATTCCATTTATTATAATTTCAACTAATATAATGTATAATATTGTATACATTTACTAATACACCTAACACACATCTACTACTTTCTCTTCTTTTTTATCGTCTTTCCTTCTCATATCTATCTATCTATCATTTACTTATCTTTCTAATGCTCATAATACACTCACTGCAGTGTACTACACACGATACACAGCGACACACACACACATACACACACTCACTACACAATTCACCATATACGACACTTTACTTAATAACAGCCATACGATGATTGTATGGCTAGTGCATTATTGAAACTATGTATGTTTATTGTGTGTGTGTGTGATCCTTGTGTGTTGTACTGTGTGTGTCACGTTGTGTGTGTTGTGTAGTGTACGTGTGTGTGTGTTTGTGTGTGTATGGTGCGTGTTAAGGTTTTGTTATCGTTCAGATACTATGAGTATTGAGTTGATATTAATAATAACCTTAATAATAAAAATAATAATTATAATAATAATAAATACTACAACTAATAAATAATACATAGATATAAATAATAATAATAATATATTGAATAATTATCATAATAAAATAATAATCAATAATTATAATTTTGAGCGTTCTGTGTGTCACTTCACTAAATTGCACGATTGAATTGCTTTGAGCTTCCCGTTCGCTGGCTAAGTTTGAAACTTTAATGATCGTTAGTTATCCCTTGTGCTACTCAACGAGATTGCTGTTATTGTCTAGTTGGGCTAAGCCATACATGAGAGGTATCTTCTTTTTGTTCCTTAGTCCTATTTTCAATATTTACAATTACTCTTAATTGTACTATTCATAGATAATACTTTAGAGGAATGTTAAAAAAATTTCATTATAATTTTATATTGAACTTTAACGTATGATATATTTAACAGCAACACAACAAAACAACAACAACATACATACAACAACAAACAACAACAACAACAACAGTACTAGCCACAGCAATATGGAATTCCTATTTTTATTGTTATGTCTTAAACATCCAAAAAGATACTTGAATCAATGAGCAATAAGATCATTTATGACTCATATAGAAATCCATGATAGGGCAGCGAGGGTAGCTGGATACAGTTTGACTTTCCTGTTTTACTGATTTAGGCTGTTTTAACAGCCGTTAATGTAAATAATGTAAATCTTACTATATATATATATTTATCAGGAAGGTGTACTCAGCATCATAAATACTTAGATTTAAAACAAAAATATTTCTATAACATAATAAGCAAAAATAAAATAACTTTTAATTAAATAAACGAAAGTTTTAAAGAAAATCAACTAACATAAAGTACCAGAGTAAAAGTTTTCTGTGTTATGTTATAGCGAAAATATGACTTGGATCAAATGATCAATAGATCAATAGATCAACGTCTTTCTATAGATCACAGAAGGGTATGAGGTATTGGAGGGCAGTTTGAATTTACTGATTTACTTGATTTATCTGCTTTAAGGTATGTAAATAGCAATTTTTTTAAAGTTATAAACATAAAAGAATAATTTTTAGTAAAAAACGAAAAAGTTTATAAGAAACAAAACAAAATAACTAAAAGTTTTTGTGTTATGTTTATACAAAATATCGACTTGAATCAATATATCACATAGATCGAATAGTCAATTAGATTCAATAGACCACAGAACGGATATTGAAGGTATGGAGGGGCATGTTTGACTTTACTGAATTTAAACTGTCCCTTAAGGCTATCGTAAAAATGCAAATTTTTTAAAGTTATATTTCCCAGTTATTCAAAGTAATGACGGCAAATGAACAACCAAATATTTCAATACGCAATTAAACCAAAATTAAATAATTTTTTTAGTAAAAACAAAAAATGTTACTGATCCAGAACACAAAACTCAAAATGAAAGTAAAAAGTTTTTTGTGTTATGGTTATACAAACATGAATTTCTTGAAATTCAATCCAAATGTTAAATTTCAGGAGGGATGTGTGGTATAACTAGTTTGATTTACTGATTACTACTGATCTTACGCCACTTGATTTACTGATTTATCTTGCTTTACACGATTTACTTGATTTACTGCTATTTACTAGATTTACTCGATTTACTTGCATAAAAGTGTCATGTAATATACGCCTAAATTTTTAAGTTGATTAACGTATTTCATAAGATCAAATTGACTTAAGAGTAACCGATAACAAATACATGTTTAAATGAAACAAAACAAAAATAAATAAAAGTTTTTGTGTTAATGCGTTATACAATCCAAATATGGACTTGAAATCAATAGCATCAAATAGATCAATAGATTCAAATTTACGAACCCCACAGAAACGGTTATGATGGGTGATGAATGGCAGTTTGATTTCACTGAATTTACTGATTTACTGTTTTAATGGTTTAATTCTCTTTAGATTCCTTTTTTTCTAAAGTTTATAAACATACCAGTACAGGAATACAATTTTTTATGTCATAAATCGACCTAAAGCTCATACTAAAGAACAAAACAAAAACTAAATAATATTATTAAATGACACCAAAATATGACTTGAATCAATAGATCTATACATCAATAGATCAATAGACTTCAATAGATCACTAGGATGAAGGTATTGAGGGTTATGGAGAGGCAGTTTGAGTATTACTGTATTTAACTGATTTACTTAGTTTTCAGGTGTGTAAAAAATGTAAATTTTTAAGTTATTAAAAACATAAAAAGGAATTAAATTTTTTTAGTAATAACAAAATGTTTTATAACCACAAAACAAAATAAATAAATAAAAAGTTTGCTGCATTTCTGTTCATCAAAAATATGACTTGAATCAATAGATCCTAGATGGTCAGGAGGGAGGTTCAAGTAGATCATGTGATATGCAGGTAGGAGGGTATGGAGGGCATGGAGTTTGATTTACTGATTTAACTGATTACTGCTTTTAAGGTATGTAAATATGTAAATATTTACTTTAAAGTTATAAACATAAAATAAGAATACAATTTTTTAGTAAAACTTCAACAAAATCTTTACCAGAAACAAAAACAAAAAATAAATAAAAGTTTTTGTGTTATATGCAAATGTTATTCAAATATGACTTGAATCGAATAAGTATCAATTAGATCAATAACTCAATAGATCAATAGATCAATATATAGATCTGGAAGGTATGGAGGGTATGGTATGCAAGAATTGATTACTGATTAATACTGATTTACTGCCTATCTAATGAAATATGAATGTGACAATTTTTACCTTAATTTATTAAACCTAAAAAGGAATAATTTTTTTAGTAATAATTAAAAGTTTTTAAAGAAACAAATACAAAAAATTGAAATAAACAGTTTTTTGGTGTTATTGTTATGATCCAAAATATGACTTGAAATCAATAGATCAATAGATCAGTACGATCAGAAGATCTATTGGTGGGTATGCCGAGGGTAGTTTGATTTATTGATTTAGTTAGTTAATTTACTGCTTTTAAGTATGTAAAAACATGTAAATTAATATTTTTAACGTTATAAACATAAAAAGAGTATATTTTTTTAGTAAAAACAAAAATATTTAAAGAAACAAAAAAAAAATATATATATAAAATGTTTTTTGTGTTATCGTTATACAAAATAATGACATTGAATCCAATAGAAATTCAAATAGCACATCAATAGATCATAGATCAATCTAGATCATTGGATGGGTATGTGTGTATGGAGGGTAGTTTGATTTACCTTTTTACTGATTTACTGCTCAGCTTTTACAACGGTATGTAAAGCTTGGTAAAATGTGTCAAGTTCTTAACAAAAACCTATAAAATTTTATTGAAAAACGACAAGTATCTCCACATATTTGACAATAAAAGTTTTTGTACTTACTCATACACTCGACGATTGTCAAGCAAACAATAGTCGATTACTCTCTCCTCTTTAATAGATCCATCGGAATGGGTATGTGGGTATTGGTAGCGTTAGTTTTTGATTTCACTGTTTTTAAACTGATTTGTTGCTTTAAGGTATGTAAATATGCCAAATATTTTAAGTTTATAAACATAAAAGAATAAATTTTAGTAAATAAAAATCCGAAAAAGTGCTAGAAAACCTCAAAATAAAATACAATAATAAGTAACTTTTTGTGTTATGTATAAATACAAAATCTGGATTTAGGATCAATAGATAATCGGATCAATTCGCGAGGGTAGGTAAGGATGGTTGGACAAGACAGTTTTGAATTACTTGATTACTGATTTAATGCTTTACACGTATGTAAAAATGCAATTTTAAGTAAAAACAAAATATCAATAAAATACATATTTTTAGTAAAAACAAAATATTCTAAAGAAAACAAATACAAAATAAATAACAGTTTTTGTGTATTTTATACACAATAATATGAACTTGAATCAATAGATCAATAGATCACATAGATCAATAGCATCTCAATAGATCATGATGGGTATGTGGTTTATACGGAGGTGTAGTTTGATTTACTATTTACTGATTTACTGAACTGTATTAAGGTATGTAAAAATGCAAATTTTTAGTTATAAACATAAAAGGAATATATAATTTTAGTTAAAAAAACGAAAGTTAAAGAAACAAAACATAATAAATAAAAGTTTGTGTTATGTTATACAAAATATGACTGAATCAATAGATCATGGAAACATAGATCAATAAGATCAATAAGATCATGGATGGGTATCGTGGGGGTGAAGAGGTTAGTTTGATTTACTGTTTATAACTGACTTATGCTATTTAAGGTATTAGTAAAATATCAAATTTTTTAAGTTATAACATAAAAAGGAATGAAATTTTTAATAAAAAAAACGAAAAGTTTAAAGAAAAAACCAAAATAAAATAAATAAATAAGTTTTTGTGTTATGTTATATATACAAAATATGGATTGTGTTCAATAGATCAGCATAGATCAGGAAGTGGATAGGACGTATACGGCTGGATACAGTTTGAATTACTGATTTACTTGATTTTACTGCTTTAAGGTATGTATCAAACTAATGCAAATTTTTATCTTATTTTAAAAATAAAAGGACTAAATTTTTTAGTAAAAAAGAACGTTTTAAAGAAACAAAACAAAAATAAATAAATAAAATTTTGTGCTAATATGTTATAACAAAATATGACTTGAATCAATAGATCAATAAACAATCAATAGATCAATAGATCAAATTAGATCATGGAAGGGTATGAGTGGTATGGAGGGTAGTTTGGATGGTTTGATTTACGCCACTGGCTTTAAGGTATGTAAAATCATTGACAAATTTTTTCTTAATCGTTATAAACATAAAAAAGAGAGTAATTTTTTAGTAAACAAAAATTTATCTAAGGAACAAAACCACAAAATAAAATAAAAGTTTTGTGTTATGTTTAACAAAATATGACTTGAATTCAATACAGATCAATAGATCAAATAGATCAAATTAATAGATCAATAGATTCATGGATGGGGAGGGTATGGAGGGAAGTTTGAATTACTTGATTTACTGATTTATCTGCTTTAAGGTATCGTTAAAATTATAAACAATGTATTCTTTCTATAAAAGTTATAAAAACATAAAAGAATAAATTTTTTGGTAAAAACAACATGTTTAAAGAAAAACAATATCCCAAAAATTAAATAACAGTTTTGTGTTATGTTATACGCAAAATATGACTTGAAATCAATAGAATCAATAGAATCAATAGATCAATAGATCAATAGATCATGGATGGTTATGTGTGCATGGAGGGGTAGTTTGATTTACTGAATTTACTGATTTACTGCTTTAGAGTGGTCGTAACAAAAAATGCAATAATTTTTAAGTTATAAACTATAAAAGGAATAATTTTTTATGTAAAACACGAAAGTATAAAGAATAACGTAAAACAAATACAATATAAAGTTCTTGTGTTTAATGTTAAACAAATTATGACTTGAATCGAGTTTAGAATCAATAAATACAATAGATAAATAGATTCAATAGATCATGGATGGGTATGTGAGTATGGAGGGCAGTTTGATTTATTGCTTTTAACTGATTTACTTGCTTTAAGGTATGTTAAATCATGTTTTATATATTTTAATCGTTACTAAACAGAAATAAAAATAATTTTTTTAGTAAAAACTTAAAATGTCTAAAAAAAAACAGAAAAATAATTTAATCAAACAAATAAAAGAAGTTAAAAAAAACAAAACAAAAGAAAAAAAAAAACAGTAAAAAAAATTAAACACAAAGTAAATAAAAATGCTAAAATGAAAAATAGTTACCAAAAAAATTAAAAAATATAAAAAATAAAAAAAAAAAAAAAAAAAAAAAACTAATATATACAAAAAATTAAAATATAAATTTACCCTTAATTATCTCTTACACCACCACCCACTTACACCACTATCAAAACTGTTCCCCACTCAACCCTCACCACCTCACACACTAAACACACACACGTCTACTTCATAAAATAACTATTCTCTCTCTCTCTACATCAAATATTCATTCGCTCTATCACTCTCTCATTCTTCTACTCCAATCATTATTCTAATCTTCATTCTATCTTGCTTTCATTAGTTCTTCTCATCTCGTTATTATTCATAATACTCCTCTTATTATATCTTTCTCGTCTCTTCTCTTATAATCTCTCTCTCTCTCGTCTCTCTCTTATTTTTAGTAATAAATCAATTATTCTATACATCTAATTAGTTCTCTTCTCTCTTTCTTACTCGTACTTATATTATCTTCTCTACTTATCTCTCTTTCTCCTCTATCTCCTAATATTTCTTTCTACTTCACATCCATAATCACATTCTCTCTCGATACTATACTCATCTCATCTTAATCTCTTGCGCCGTGTGATCGTTGAGACTCTGTTGCCGTTTTCTCTCGTCCGCATGGCCATGGCTTTGCACCTGAAACTTTTTAACCGGGCGGTACTGTTCCTCTCATTGTGTCACTATTCCTTATGTCTTTTACCATCTTTTTTTTCTTTCTATCTGTCTTTCTTTCTCTCCTTCTTTCTTTAGTTTTTTTATTTTATTTGCTTTTTTTTTTCTCTCTTTTTACCCTATTTTTGCACCCTCTTTTTTACCGCCCCTCCTTGCATTTTGTTTCCCTGACACGACCTTTAAGCTCCCCGTCCTCCTCTCCTCATAAGTCTCTCTATCCTCGGTCCTCTCGTCTCTCTCTCTTCTTCTCTCTCTCTTCATCTCTCTCTCTCTCTCTCTTTGTCTTCTGCTCTTCCTCTCTCCTTCTCTCTCCTCTCCTCTCTCTCTCCGGCGCAGTTATTTCACTCACATTTCGTAACGTTCCACGTGCACATCTTGTATTTCCGTCAATTTCTCATCCGTCATAAATCCTACCTATTGTACGTTCTATCTATCCTCTCTTACTACCTATTCTTACTGTATTTTCTATTTTATTATTCTACTATCATTTATAGCCTAATCTAAATATATAGTCTTATTATATCTATATATCTTTATTTACAGTATATTATATATGTATATTATATAATGTATATATATATATTTCATTTTTATTCGTAAAGCTAACTCTATGAGCACTGAAGACATATCTACTTCTCACTATTCTTACCGCTCACTCACACACTATCTACTCACTCTTACTCTTACTATATACTTACTAGCATCACTCACTACCCTTCTATCTTGGTATGTGTGTACTGGCCGTGTGTCCTGCTGTTATACTCGATCGTCCGGCACCACTTCTTCCCAGATTGGGTAGATCCGGCACCACCCAATCCCTCGCTCGCTTCTCAGGTGCGCTGTGGCGCGGGTTCAGAGAGGGAAGCAGATTGCATAATCGGCGTCGACAGATGATAAGCAGGAGATCCACTAAACAGATGTGCCCGCTGGCACACGTAGCGCGAGGTAACCGCCACACACATACCGTACATGAGTGAGTCTAGCTATCAACATCACACGAAAATTCATGTGAAATCAAGGCACCTCTTATTCTACGAGGGCGAAGTAATGGTGGAGGAATGCGAGAGGTTAACTCACTCGACCACCTTCTGTTACAGTACCTTAGAAAAGAACGCACTCGACGATACACAGCCAATCGTCATCGTTGCAAAGAAAGAAGGTCAAGGGAGTTTGAAAGTAGGGGACATTTGATTAGTCTCTTAGACTCAACTCTATCCAAAACATACCTGGAACCGGAGCTTCTCTAAATGTGAGAACATTACTCCATACAAGGGCAGATAAGACCCTTACATAACTCAAAGTAACTAAGCGCGGAAGAAAAAATTCCCCAATCTGAACAAAATCACAAACTTCTTTGAGGCCATCTTAGCAACTCTTGTGATATGAGGTCTCCAAAACAATTTTTTTTTTATGTTCAGTCCAAGAAAGTTTATGTTGTTCACAGGTGAGACGTTAGAGCAGTCGAAGGAGATAGGAAAGTTGGGAAGTGGTTTTGAAAGGAGATGTGAAGAAGATGAGTTTCTAAAGATTTGAATTTCACAAGATTGTGGTGACCCCACCAGGAAATTCCGTCCAGATCGGAAATAATTGAATCGGAAAGATGAAGCCGAGAGGCAACTCTAGATGCAAAAGAAGGTGCAGATTTGAGATGAGGAAGAATACAGGGTTGAGTTATTGGCCTAAAAATGTAAAGAGTTAGAAGTGCAGGTAAGGAGATCGTTGATGAAACATAAGAATAAAGTTAGAGATAGAACAGAACCTTGAGGAACACAACAATTAACAGGAAAGGAGGAATTGGTCGCTTCATCAACAAGATCCGAAATGGAACGGTCTGAAGAAAGCTAGAGAAAGAGAAGAAGGAAACCCAAAGGAAAGGAGTTTTGAGAATAGCGACCTGTGAAATGCTCGGTCAAAAGCCTACAAATGTCGAGCGCTACCACACACGACTCTCCAAAGTCCCTAAGGGCAGAATACCATATTCACGCTTCCTGCAACGATGAAAAGTATTAGTATTAAGGTATAAAGAGTAGAGCTGAACGAAGTCGTGTGCAAGCTCAGAAACACACTCTATCAAAACACGAGGAGGAATGCCATCCGGGCCGCTAACCTTCAATACGTTCATAGAACTCAGGATCTCATGCACCTGAACATGAGTAATGACAGGTAAAAACATGGAACATATGAAAGAAGAAAGGGTAGGAGGAGGAGTGTTAGAATCGTCCAGGGTAGAATTAAATGACAAAAGGAGCCAAAAGAGATTAGCCTTTTCAGAAGGAATGTTAGCAGTGGAACCGTCAGAACGAATAAGAAGAGGAATGGCAAATTTACTGAAGTTGTTAGATATATTTTTGGCAAGAGGCCAGTAATTTTTATCAGTCGGAGAACCAAGAAAGTCAACACATTTCCTTTAATAAACACATGCTTAGTTTGCCAAATAATATCCCTATAATGATTCCGGGTAGAATGAAAATTAGCAAGAGTGATAGGAGAACGAGAGTTATTCCACACTTGATACGCATTGTCCAGCTCCCAAATGACAAAAGAAGTCCTATCGAACAATGGATTTTGGGGAGAAATGATTTAACCTAAGATGGAATGAACCTGCTCATTTCTTTGGTGATCACG
>JABUQX010086586.1:35000-37500 GCA_015478945.1 Trachelipus rathkii
AATAATAATAATAATAATAATAATAATAATAATAATAATAATAATAATAATAATAATAATAATAATAATAATAATAAGAAGAAGAAGAAGAAGAAGAAGAAGAATAAGAATAATAATAATAATAATAATAATAATATAATAATAATAATAATAATAATAATAATAATAATAATAATAATAATAATAATAATAATAATAATAATAATAATAACAATAATAATAATAATAATAATAATAATAATAATAATAATAATAATAATAATAATAATAATAATAATAATAATAATAATAATAATAATAATAATAATAATAATAATAATATAATAATAATAATAAAAATAAAAATAAAAATAAAAAAATAAAAATAATAATAATAATAATAATAATAATAATAAATAATAATAATAATAATAATAATAATAATAATAATAATAATAATAATAATAATAATAATAATAATATATGATTTTGTTGCTTTTTCAAGCCTCCTAAATGTATTTCTGTCTACAGAAGAAATTTTCTTTAGTATTATCCTGGAATAAAATAAAACTATTGATTTAATAACAGTACCAAGCTTTCGTCCGTACACTTCGGACATTTTCAAGGAATAGTTTTATTTTTTATATTTTAACAATTTTGATAATATAAATATTATTTAAACTAATAACAAAAATAAATAAACAAAATTAATAATTTTAAAAGTTAGAAAAGTTAACCTACGTTGACTTTTTGTTATTTAAAAATGTTTAAAAAATTAGACATTTCATTATATTTTATGTTTATTACTGGTTTATGTTTCCTTAAGAGCAATGATTCCCCGAGGCGCAATTCATAAAAATCTTTCTTTCTTGTTATGATGGAGAAGCCCTCTTTTATGCTGTTATCGGGATTTTTGTGGTGTTCTTCCTTAATATGTTGAAATATTTTACTCGGCTTATACTTATGCTGCGACATTCTCATGTTGAGGGTATTCGTTGTGTATCCAATATAAGCGGCGTTACATCCACTTTCAGAACATTGAAATCGGTACACAACGTTACTACTCTCACCACCATCCAAAAGCGCTTCACGAGTAGAGAAGCACGAGCTCAGTTTCAATGGCTTATAGTAAGATCTTAATATAAGCTTCTTCCCGTCTTTTGCTTTAATATGTTCTTTCAAAATTAATTTTAATTTGTTTTCTTCCTCTTTTTTTCTGGCTAATATTTTCAGTTTTATAATATACTAAGAGCTTATCTTTTTCATTTTCATTGATAGTATTGGCGAATAAATTATTTAAAGTGTGCTTTATAGTTTTCTCTATAATATACTGGGGGAAGTTATTGTTTATCAGATTCTTTGTTATTCTTTTAATTTCTAAATCAAAAAGGGTCCAATCAGACGATATCTTAAACGCTCTGTGAACTAAAGTCTTTATGGTAGCAATTTTGTAGTTTAGGGGAGTGAAGGAGTCAAAATTCAAGTATGTTCCCTTATCTGTAGATTTAACGTAGACACTTCTATCAATTTTTCCATCCTCTTTAATTTTAATGTTAATGTCTAAGAAATTAATATAGTTATTTTTTGCCCTTTCAAAAGTAAATTTCAAACCACTGAGATCTTCTATTTTGGATTTGAACTCTTGAACATGTTCTGGGTCGTTAAATATTACAAAGGTGTCGTCTACGTATCGAATGTAAAAATTAGGATTGAATGGGGCGTTTTCATTAAAAATTTTGGTTTCTACTGATGACATGTAGAAATCTGCAAAAGTTGGTCCTAAAGGTGATCCCATTGAAACACCATTATTTTGAATATATGTTTTACCATTGAAGCTAAAAGGTGTTTTCGTAGTACATATATAAAGTAAACTTTTGAGGATGTCTTCATTTATGGATGGTGGTGGTTTTATTTCATGATGATAAACATTTTCTAATATTATGTTAATAGTTTCAGATATAGGAACATTCGTGAAAAGACTTTCAACATCCAAAGATATAATTTTGTTAACATCGAAAGAATTAATGTTGCTTAGTTTTTCCAAAAATTCATCTGTTGATTTAACTATAAATTTTTCGTTAAGATATGGTCTAATTAGGTTGTTTATATATTTTGAGATATCATGAGTCACGGTACCAGTCATACTTACTATCGGTCTTAAGGGTGGGTTCTCAGTGTCCTTGTGAACCTTTGGTAGGCCATAGAGGTGTCCATTATTGTATGATCCAATTCTTCTTATTTTATGTTTAATGTTAATGTAATAAAGGTTCACAAGAACACTGAGAACCCACCCTTAAGACCGATAGTAAGTATGACTGGTACCGTGACTCATGATATCTCAAAATATATAAACAACCTAATTAGACCATATCTTAACGAAAAATTTATAGTTAAATCAACAGATGAATTTTTGGAAAAACTAAGCAACATTAATTCTTTCGATGCTAACAAAATTATATCTTTGGATGTTGAAAGTCTTTTCACGAATGTTCCTATATCTGAAACTATTAACATAATATTA
>JABUQX010086586.1:50000-52500 GCA_015478945.1 Trachelipus rathkii
TATATATCTATATATATATTTATATATATATATATATTTAGACAATAGCGATATATGTAGCCAGAGCAGCCCATGTTCACTTGAGCCTTTCAGCAGCTGTATAGCCAGCAGCCCTTATGTAGCCCAGCCCAGCCAGCTGTGCCAGCTGCTGTGCTGCTCAGCTGCTGGCTGCTGCAACCAGCCAGCCCAGCCAGCCAGCCAGCCAGCCAGTGGCATGCAGTAACCAATATAACATGCGTAGCCTTAGCCTTGTATGCCTTATAACCATGTAATAACCAGCCTTAGCCAACCATAATAGTATATACTCTTTGCTACCAACGCCTAAAAACGAGATAAATTTTGGAATAAGGAGATATAACCAACATATATCTATATCAATATATATAAAGCTTATATATATATATATATATATATATATATATATATATATATATATATATATATATATCGCTTCTCAAAAGATATATATATATATATATATATATATATATATATATATATATATCATCCCGAAAGACACATGCATGTAACTTTAAAACTATAACAGCTACAGGAAAATAAATAACATTTTTGATTTAAGCAAGCAATTTCATCGATGAAACTTAAAAAAAAATTATTTTATTCTAATATTTATTAATAACACCTTAAATATTAGTATAATCTTAGGTCTGGCAAGCGTACGCTCTCATCAACCTTCCATTCCTGCAGTAATACGAGAGCAAGAGTTACCAAATAGTGTTTTGTTTTATTTGCTCTGGAGAAAATGTTATTTTTTCTTTTTATTTCCTTTTTAGGGGGTTCGAGCCGACGGAGGGACAGAGGGGGGACGAAGTCCCCCCGTCGTCCCCCGGTAGGCCGAGAAACCCCGACTCTGTCCATCTTTGTTGTTTACCCGTGGGGTATCCTTTAGTTAAAAAATAAAAAAAATTCAACATTTGGCACCTTTGCGTGCTCCCTCGGAGTACTCGAGCTCCTTCGTATTCTCAAAAACGGTAATTATTATACAAGTTTTCCAACATTTTTAACAATTTAAAATTTTTAAAAGCGTTATTTTTATTTTTTTTTTATTTCATGGGTAAAAATGTCTCCTGATTAATAAAATGATATTTATTTTCGTGTAGCTGTTATAGTTTTTTAGTTACATGCATGTGTCTTTGGGGATGCTGACATATATATATATATATATATATATATATATATATATATAAATAATATATATATATATAAGAACACCTTCTTTCTTATATTATATATATATATATATATATAACATATATATATATATATATATATATATATATATATATATATATATATATATATATATATACAGATATCTTTCAGAAAGAAACATGTATATAAATAAAAACAGAACAGCTACATGCATATTTTGTATTAGGAGGCATTATGAAATTAAAAAAAAAGTAAAAAAAAGTTTTAAAAAAAGATTTTCATATTTTTAATAATGTAAATAAATACATTACGAGAGTACGACAATTGCAATAGAATGAGCGCCAGAGTTGCCAAAAATTGATTTTTTTTAACTAAACGATACCCGAAGGGTGAACCACAAAGATGGAACGATTCGGGGTCTCTCGGCCTACCGGGGGACGACGGGGGGACTTTGTCCCCCCTCTGTCCCACCGTCGGATCGAGCCCCGTAAAAAAAATTATTAAAAAAAATTAACATTTTCTCCAGACCTTGATAAAAATTTTTTTTTTTTTTTTTTTTTTTTGCAACTCTGGCGCTCCTTCTATTGCAGGAACGGAAATGGACCAGTGTGTCTTACGCTCTCAGGCCTAACATGATACTAATATTTAAGGTGTTATTAATAAAAATTAAAATAAAATCAATTTTTTTAAGTTTCACTAATGAAATTGCTCGATGAATTCAAAAATGTTATTTATTTTCCTGTAGCTGTTATAGTTTTTTAGATACATGCATGTTGCTTTCTAAAGTCTGGCTATATATATATATATATATATATATATATATATATATATATATATAAATATATATATATATATATATCTCATATATATACTCTCACTCTCTCTTTCTCTCTCTACTCTCCTCACTATATATGTTTTTATCATGTTACTAGTAGTAACTTTTGTCTTACCGTATTGATAAAGTTGTTTGTATATATATATATATGTATATATATATATATATATATATAATATATATATAACATATATATATATAATATATATATATAATACCAACCAGTAACCATATAACCAACCCATACATACTTATATATGTTTACATGTAGTATATAACCAGCAACAATAATATATGTATAGTAATATGTATATATATAGCATAATATAACATAATAATAACATATATATACCTCTCATATGTAACTAACGCTAGCTGTATATCGCTCAACAATAATATGATATATATGTATATATATATATAGCCTTAACGCTGCTCCTTGCTTCAACACTGTATACATATAACATATGTATATAAATCATGGAATATATT
>JABUQX010086586.1:62500-65953 GCA_015478945.1 Trachelipus rathkii
AGATTGTCCATAGACGAATTGTGGACAAAATCTCTTTCGGTTACAAGGGCAACGAGGGCATTCAGTCTATCTTGCCCCATTGTATTCCGAATAACGATTTTAATTCTTTTTAATCTACAAAAGCATCTTTCAGCTTCAACAGATGCCATTGGATTAGATATTAAAATTTTAAGCAACTTTAATATTTCTTCAAAAATCTGATCCATTCCATTTTCCATAATGTACTTAAAAGAATCAAGAGCTCCTTTCCGGAGTTAAAAATCTTCACTAGAATATATAACTTCAAGTTCAGATTTGTGTCTCAAGATGTTAAAAAATGGATAAACAGTTACGGTCTTTTAAATGCAACTGTGGGAAATGAGGTTCTATAAAATTTAAAGTGTTCACGCTCGAAAAGTGGAGCTGATACTAGATGATCACTAAACGAAAACCTCTCCTTAGACCGAGATATTATTATGTCACACACTTCATGCGCAGCAGCTTTTTTAAATTCGTAGTAATTGGAAGCATTTAACGATCTCTTCACCTCACAAACATCATACGTTCCCTCAATTACTTTCATTATGATGGTCATACTGTTTTTAATCTTTCCTAATTCTAATTGTAGTTCACTCACAGCTTGTTTTATAAGAATTATGTCTGCATTTCTTGATTGAATTTTATTATTAAAGAAACAATCTACGTGTGGCATTATATGGCGATAAAGAGTGAGCCAAAATACAAAAGTAGGATCAGTCAATAGTCTTTGCAAATCTCCTGCTTGATCTCTGTGTTCCTCGTTGTTTGCTTTCATTTCGAATATTTTCAAAGCACTCTAACAATGGCTCTCTATGTTCAAAAACCATGTTTACAGTTCGGATGTTAAAATTCCATCTTGTTTTAACAGTTTTTGGAAATTGTTTCCCAATAATTTCATCTAATACAGAGCATCCCTGAGGAGATTGTGAAAAAAGGTTGGAATTAGTGATATATTTCTAACGAAATCTCCAACTTCTGGAATATATATATATATATATATATATATATATATATATATTTAACAAATAAATAAACATGTAAATATACACTAAGAAATAACTATATATATATATATATATATATATATATGCTATATATATAAATATATACAAATAATAATAATAATAATAATAATAATAATAATAATAATAATAATAATAATAATAATAATAATAATAATAATAATAATAATAATAATAATAAAAATGATAATAATAATAATAATAATAATAATAATAATAATAATAATAATAATAATAATAATAATAATAATAATAATAATAATAATAATAATAATAATAATAATAATAATAATAATAATAATAATAATAATACTGTACGAGAAGTTACACAGACGATTACGTAATCGCCCCAAACTAATATATTTACAACCTCTTTCTGTGCTGCCAGAGGGTATGATTTTACATTACTATAGGTGCAAGACTGGAGCGAAAATGATTTCGCTCGCTCTCCCGGCTTCTTTTATAAATAGAAAAAAAACTACATACAACTGATTATTATTAGACTACATCGTACGTTTCTGTCTTATTACAAGACAATTTTTAAAATTTGCATTCAATTATTTATCATAAATTGAAAACATGGTTTTTAATTGTTATAATTCAGAATTTACGCTTAATGAAGGAGGAGCGGTCGCTCCATCGACTCCGACTCCGCAGCCCTGATATATATATATATATATATATATATATATATATATATATATATATATATATATATATATATATATAAATAACATATATATTTTTTTAAACTGAAACCTCTAATCATATATATATATATATGTATATATATATATATTTTTCTCTATTAATTAAATTTTTAGAATTCTTTGATTTAGAAAATACGGCACTAATTTCTAATATGCTCACTTGTGAAAAAAATAAAAAGCAAATAATTTACGAAATATGAGAGAATACCCCCTCGCTATCACTGATAAACACAAAATTTCAACTGATGATCATTGACGATGTTTTATTACAAGGTAATTTAAAATCATGTTTCAATTATGGGTTTTGGCGGGAAAATATATTGAATATGAGAGTCGACGCTACAAAAAAAATGCATAAACATTACGATATTTGTTACATACTTCTTTATATCTAGCCAGATTTAACAAATTTCTGGAAATAAAATGAATTTTTAGTTTTCATTAAATAAATTCGTAAGAAATAGGCTGACGTAGCCCAGTTAAAATATAAAATCTCCCAAAAAGTAGCCCGTAGCAATTCGAAACTTATAATCATCCAATGCGCCAAGGGTTGGCCACCCCTGATATATATATATATATATATATATATATATATATATATATATAACTGCTGCTCTTATATATATATATATAACATATACAAATTTACATAAAAACATAGTATATAAAAATTTCATAGATATAAACAATATATATATATATAAAAAATATATATATATATATATATATATATATATATATATATATATATATATATATATATATATATATGATATATAATATATATATATGTATATATAAGATATATATATATATATATATATATATATATATATATATATATATATATGTGTGTGTGTGTGTGTGTGTGTGTGTGTGTGAAATATAATTACAAATTTAAAGATAACATTTCTATTATTTATCCCCATGTAACATATTTCCAACTTATAACTTCTGAAAATGAAATAAAATGTCTTTATTCCTTCATAAATTTAAATTTACGTGTAATAAATTTCTATCTAATTAATTTTAAATTTTAATTAGAACTTCAAGAATTAAAAAAAAAAATTAATAAATTTCTCTCATGAATTTCATTTCATTAACATGTGAGTAAAAATTAATACATTTTTGGTAAGAAATAATTCACGTCATTTCGACACTAGCCACAGTTATTATTAAAATATTATATTAATTGTAATAACATACATACATACATACATACATACATACATACATACATACATACATACATACATACATACATACATACATACATACATACAACCTTCATACATACAACCATACATACAGCCACAGCCATGCCACCATACATACATACATACAGCACATACATATACAACCACATACCATACATACATACATACATACATACATACATACATACATACATACATACATACATACATACATACATACATACATACATACATACATACATACATACATACATACATACATACATACATACATACATACATACATACATACATACATACATACATACATACATACATACATACATATTTAATTAAAAGGTTATAAAGCTTTATATGAAATTTGAATATATAGAGTTGATCTGGAAGAAGTTATTAGTGTGTAACACGCTTTCCTCCCCATTTTCTCTGATTTGCACACTTTCACATGTTCCCTCTCGGTTCAGGTCGACCATAAATATATATATA
>JABUQX010086587.1:0-17500 GCA_015478945.1 Trachelipus rathkii
GACCATGAAACTGGCTCTGGCTTTTTGGCTTTATGATAATCCATAAATCAAAATTGGTTAATGAGCAAAATATATAAAAAAAAGTGTTTTTCTTTAAATTTAAGTTACATAATCTTTGCTTAATTAAGTGGGAATAAAGAAATGCAAATGAAAATTTTATTGTTACCAAAAATTCCTTAACATTAATAACAATTCAAGTAATTTTTTTGCTTAATAGAACATTAGGAATGAAAAAAATTTAATTTTTCATATAATGAAATTTATTAACATAATATGCACTGTATATTTTTCATCTTTTTTAAATATTTCATTTTTAAATGTAAAAATGCCTATTAGTATTAGTAACTATTTTAATTAACATCTTAGATATCTGTACACTCTTACTAATTTTTCAGATTTATCTTTTCCTAATTTGTTTCTTCTCAACTTAATCATTTACTTTGTCCAACAGTTGATTTCCCAATTGCTTACGATTGGGTGGGTGATATCCTGGCTGCATATCTTTGAAGAGCCTGAAAAAAAAAATCATTTTCGACCCCATGAAATGGTATAATTAGAAAAAAAAAAAAAAGAATTTAGCTATATCCAAATCAAATTTTTCTTTTTGCTTCATAGTTGTTTTTAATATATCTTTCTTTCTTTCTTTCTTTCTTCACCTTCGCTCTTTGCCCCAAGATTGGGGTAAGGTGGCTGTACAAGCATCGGAAAAAGAAAAGGCAGTAGGAGAACATGACAAACGTCGAAAGAAAGCCCCAGGCCTTACCGCCCCGCATCTGTACCATTTTCAGTGGGCATCGTCACAGACAGAAAATCCACACTGAGCATCATGGAACGACGACGGGCCCCTCACTCATGGTAATCAGTCCAATATAAGCGGTTCTCCCGGCCCAAGTGGCCAACACATGCCCCCATACAACCCCGCCATTCCTCCTAATCATGCCACTTTATTCTCCGCGCCATCATGCCAAACTCACATTTCTCTCCCTTCAAGACATTCGTACTCACCGACTACGAACTCCTACTTTCCTCTTACGGTCTCCAGCCGGTCGGTTCCAACACACTTACCAACTATCAATTCAACAGCTTACCATCCGACTATCCATCCCACCGCACCCTTTCCACAATGACCAAACCATCTCACACTCCTCCATTTAATTCTCGTCCATTCTACCACCTCTTCATCACATCACACACACATCTTAATAAGTTCTTCTCTTTTTTAATTCTTTTCACATCCTGAATGCTCCTACAGATTGGTCCATTCTGCAACACATTGCACTTTAGATCTATACTTCTTAAATTCCGAGCGACCATAGTCTCCTACCATAACAATAACACAGGTAACACATACCCTCATATGTAAGACCGCTAGCCGCACTCAAGACTTAGTCCCCTTTACATTCACCAACGATTTAATTGCACCAGCAAACCTCCTGCCATTCACCAACTTTCTACTACAACCCTGCATCAATCCGGTTCCCTTCTCTCATCCAAAATACCCTAAAATATTTAAACTCAAGACACTTGCTCCAGCTGCTCCACCATCTAACATAACTTCATATATATTTTTAAATAATAAATAAAACTTAATATTCCCTTGCTGAGTCAAGCAAGACTGATGTTCAGTGGTGTGGGACAGTAGAAGGAAGATGCTTAACTGCATCTCAACCAGCATCTTGCTTCAGTCTGAGGATGAAAAACCTAAGCCTTCATATTGTTCAGAGCCCCAGAAGTGGGATAAAATACTTACCTCTGACTCTGCCTTAGAAGTACTAGATCTTGGTGTCATTTGTGTTTCACTAAGGTCTTCTGTTACTTGTTTTCTTTTCTTAATATTACATTTTATCAAATGTACTTTTATTCTTCCAATTCGGTCGCTTATTAATGCAAAGCAATGCTTACACTCCACTTTTCCTTTTTGTTCACCTGTTAAAATATTAACTTCTGCCCACTCTGATGCTTAAGAGCAACCGCCAGTGTGAATTTTGGGCATATTGCTGTATTTAAAAGTATAAGTATATATATCTATTATACTAAAAATAACCTGTTTTATTAATCGAAAAAAGTACCAAAATTACAATAATATAGTAATATATAGTATATATATATATATATATATAATATACTATATATATATATATATATATATATATATATATATAATATATATATATATAAATATATATATTATCATATTTTATATATGTTTTATAAAGAAACATAAATATATATCAAAATATAAATATATAAACCTATAACTTATATATATCTACAAAATTAAAATATCGTCACTATATATATATAGGTTATATAATATATAATATATATATATATATATATATATATTATATATATATATATATATATATATATATACTAAATTCTTAACATCAATAAAGAGAAATTGAATCAATTTTTTGTCGCCTTTTGTTCTTTTACTTGTATATAATTTTTACTTTTTTATTTTTAGTTTTTTATGTAATTTTATTAAGATTGAAATTTACTTTTCATTGTTGAGGTTCTGAGGAGGAGGACCTGAGTTAAAGTCTCCAAAACGTAAACGTTCTGATTTTTTTAAATAAAGAAATTTTTAATTCCCCTGTTTATTTCTTAGTGGTTTAAATTACTTTGTTCTTTACATTAATAGAGTTGAGTTTGAAGATACAACTCATTAAGATTTATTTTTTATATATTTATTTATGTAGCAATAGATATATATATATTTATAAGATATATAATATATATATATATATATATATATATATATATATATAGTAATATATATATATATATATATATATATATATATATATAATATATATATAATATATATTAGAATATGTAGATAGCCTTAAAATTTTTTACTACTGGAATTTTTCAATATAAGGGTCAAATAGGCAATTAACCATAGCCCAAAATCCAGGCTTTTGGCTTTTTGCCACACTCTTGAGTGAGCTTGGGTTTAGCATGAGGGTAATGTTGTTACCGGTTTGGTTAATGTACAGTAGTGAAACTAGGGTATGGAATAAGAGGTTATAGATCTAGAAGTACAATGTGCTCAGAATGGACAATCTTAGGGCGTGTTAGGTGTAGAACAATTGATAAAATGAGGAATGAACGTAATTGGGGAGTTATGTGGTGTAAATGAAGGGGCGTAAATGAGAAGAATGAAATGAGATACATTGAGAAGGTTTGGGTCATCCATGGAAAGGATTGAATGATAGTAGCTTGGTTCAAGAGGATGTATCAGCCGGTGAGTGTGCTGGAATAGGCCGCAACGAGAGGTATAGCAAGTGGGTCAGCGATTAGAAGGAAGGAGTGAAGAAGAAGGAATGTAAGTTTGGCAGAGGCCGAAGAAGAAAGGTGCATAATAGGAGTGAACGGCGGGGTTTTGTGATTGGGTATGGCTGTGGCATGGCCAAGAAAGGGGATGAACCCACATTGACGAGATACCACAGTGAGGTCCCGGTCGCAAGTCCTTGTTAAAAGATGTGGTAGCTAATTTTTAAAAGTCAATGACCAGATAGTCTTTCTCTTTCTATTTCTTTCTTTCTTTATTTTCTTTGTTTACTGCTTTAATTCTTTCTCTATTTCATTTATTTTTTCATTTTATTTAATTTTTCTTTATTTCTTTCTAATTTCCTTATTAAAACATAAAATTTTTTTATTTATTTTTATTTTTCAACAATTCTTTCTTTTTCTTTATTTATATCTATTTTCTTTCTTTCTTTCCTTTATTTATTTATCTCTTTATTTATTTATTCTATTAATTTTTTTATTTATTTATTTTACTTATTATTTCTTTTCCAACTAAATATTTTTAGAAACCATTTCTTTTATTTCTTTTAAAAGTGTCAGAGAAAAGAACGAAAAAATGTGAAGAATAAATTTTCATAAACACAGACAAGACAAAGACAGATAAAGTCTTAGCTAGAAAGTGAGAAACCAAAATGATGAAAGTCAGGAAAGATCAAATTTATCACAATGGAAGGAACAGATTTTTTCATCCAAAAAAAACAACTGAACAAAAAAAACCTTTTATAAAAAATAAAATTGATATTTCATTCAAAATCTCAAAGACTTAGACTAATTTGTGCATAATACCTTAAATTCCTTGTCACTCAATTGTTGATCCGCACCAACGGAAACTTTGACTTCAAAAGTAAATCTAAAAAATTCTTCATCATCTGAATCGAATTTATTTTTGAATCTTTTCATGGTTTTCTAAAATAATGATGTATACAATTTTCTACGTGAAAAATTTCTATGAAAGAGATTTGCTTAATAAATAATAATAATAATAATAATAATAATATAATAATAATAATAATAATAATAATATTTTTTTCCTAGTTATCCTCTCTTTACTTCCCACTAGATATGGGGAAGATGCGTAACATAACAAGGAAATTGGACAGTTAAGTAGAAGAGTATGACGTAAGTCAAAAGGAAAGCCCCCACCCTAAGTCCCCTTAATATCCTAAGTGAGAGCTCATCTCAGTCAAAAAATCAACCCTAGTGCTTCACAGGACAGCGACGGACCATCGCTGTGATATCACGTCAATGTATGGTTCATTCCCTTGGTCAGGTCCGCAACCATACCCCCTCACAAAACCCCACCATTCACTCCTATTATGCACCTTTCCTCTCGCCTCTGACAAACCCACATTCCTTTCGTTAAGAAATTCTTTTACTGACTCAATACACTTTTTCCTCAGTCTTCCAGTCGGTAGATTCCCAGCACAAGCTCATCACTAATTAAAATCCGCTTAATAAAACCAACTGACCATCATTCATCCTCTTCACATGAACCAGAAACCCTTCTTAATACATACTCGTTTATTTCCTCATTTACATCTTTCTTCACACCAAACAACTCCCTTACACGTTCATTCCTCATTTTATCAATTCTTCTCCCACCTAACACGTCCAAAAGATTATTAATCTGAACATATTGTGCCTTAGATCCATATTTCTTATACCACACCATAGTTTCACAACTGTACATTAACACCAGTAACAACCCACACTCATACAAAACCTTAGCGCACTCAAGACTTAGTCCCTTTTTATCTACCAAGAAATTAATCGCACCAACCACCTTCCTACCATTCACAGCATTCCTACTGCACTGCATCATGCGATCCCTTTCCATCCAACATGTGATACTCATTCCAATTGCTCACAATCTAACAAAACTTCACACCGCGGACTCTCCTTACTCACTATTATCACCTTACTCATATCTACATCTATTTTCAAAACCTTTCTTTTACAAATGCTGCCAAATGCCTTTCCCAATCCTCTCAAACACTCTTCAAATTCACCAGAAAAAAACAAATTCGCGTACAATAAGCAGGACACCCTCCACTCTCTTCCACTCTCCATCATTCTAAAACGTTCCCCTGCTAACTCTACCTTTAATTCTTCATAACCCCATCCAAATACAAATTAAATAACCAAAGAGACATAACACATCCCTGGCTTACTCCACCATTCATTTCACTTTCCAATCCATTTATTCTTACAAACGCTTCACTATAGACATACATACTTTTGATTAAATTCAGAAGCCTGACACAAACCCCATACATAACTAACATTTGCCACAAAGCTTTACAGTTAATCCAGAAATACGCCTGCTGCAAGTCCATAAAACCTAAATACAATTTATTCTTCGTCACTCTCATTTTCTCAATTATTTGTTTCAATGTAAAGATTTGACCTACATATCCTCTACTACTTCTAAATGCACCTTTGTTCTTCGTCAATCAGTCCCTCAGTCACTTGACGCTCTCTTTCAACCAAAATACCAGCATACATCTTGCCTACAACACTCAATAAACTAATTTCCCTATAGTCCTACAGTTCCATTTATCTCCCTTACCCTTATATAAGGGTACTATTACTGTTCTCCTTCAATTCTCCGGAACTATACCCTCCATTAACGCTTTGTTACACAACTTCCATATCCAGTCAATCACCTGTAATTCTATCTATACTGAGGATTTACCGTTTTTCAACTTCCTAACTCTACCTATTACCTCCTCCCCAAAATACCTATTTCTTCTTACACCATCAAACCCAAACACTTTCACTATGACCTCTTCATTACTTCCAATATTATGCAGATTTTCGAAGTGTTTCCACACATCCCTAACATAAATTTCATCAGTCACAAAAGTACCATCTCATCCTATTCATTATTCTATGAGGATTCCCCCGAATCTCATTATTAACTTTCGCACTTCCTTCCAAAAGTGGTCTTCCTATTCCTTGTAATCCCCCAATCATCCTCCTTCCAAACAGTTCATTTAAATATTTTTTTTTCTTTTTTTTTTCTCCTACGTATGCCAACTTTTTAGTCTTCCTTTTTTCCTCATTATTATTTCCATACCCATCTTTAAGACCTCATCTTGGCTTTTAGCACATCAAACCACGCATTGCCTTTTTACTTTAACCGGCTGCATCACTTCTTCAGCCATCACTCACTATGACCATCTTAATTCCTACTTAAGCCACATCCACAGACCTTCTTTTGCATTCCTAACAAAGGCTTCCTTATTTATGCTCCAAATTGTTCCGAGTTCATTCAAATTCACATGCAATTGATTATTTGCAAGTGCTCTCACATAATCTTCCTTATAACCTTCTACACGTAACTTTTTACTTAATTCTTCCTAACTTCCATCCTTATTTCTTTTCCTTTCCATTCATATCCCCGCTAACTTAATCTTATGTAAAGTGGTGGTGGTGGTGGTGGTGGTGGTGGTGGTGGTGGTGGTGGTGTGTGTGTGTGTGTGCGTTGATGATGTATGATTGATGATGATGATGATGATGATGATTGATGATGATGATTGATGATGATGATGATGATGATGATAATGAAGTAATAATTAATGTGAATATATGAAATGATTCCCAAATGTAGATATAAAAGCAATAACAACAAATAGAACTTTACCTGTCCTAACACTGATCAATTGATGCTTCGGCATCCAGCATCGGATTTTGAGATTTTATGACATCACTGATGAGCGTCTCTTCTTTGAACACAGATTCCTTTTCCAATTCTCTAAACTCAGATTTTATAACCACTGTTAGCTCTACCTCATTTTTAAGATATTCTGGTAAAGGGTAGCTTTCTTCATTGTCAGGAAAGCTCTTAAAAATAACATAACAGGATTTCAATCAAGGGATCAAGGAGTGTCAAGAATGTAATAAATAACAATAATAATAATAATAATAATAAATAATAATATAATAATAATAATATAATAAATGAAACAGTAAGAGGGAGGGGCTTTCTTTTCGACAGGCGTCATGTTCTTCTACCACTTTTCTGTTCCTGTGTGTGCTACGCACCTCACCCCAAATCTTAGGAAAGGAGATAATAATAATAATAATAATAATAATAATAATAATAATAATAATAATAATAATAATATATACCGGATATAATCATATATATATATATTATATATATATATATATATATATATATATATATATATAGGGTTGGAAAAAAAACATGTTTTTTTTTAAAAAACCAAAAACCATTGGTTTTTTTAAATAAACCAATGGTTTTTTTGGTTTATTTTGGTTTTTATGCTATTTTGATTTTTTTGTATGTTTTTAATGGTTTTAATAGATTTTAAAGGCAAAAATCACTACTGGAAACTGTTATACACATGTGCTAACACATATTTTAAAATTCCTTAATAAATTTCTTTAGATTCTTAAATTTCAAATTTTCTTGATAACTGTTAACTGGTATAAAATTATTATTATTTTTTGAGTTTTACATAAACTCATAAAGTAAAAAATAAGAGGGTATATTATAATATATAAACTCTATCTGAAAAATAAAGTAAAAAATAAGAGGGTATATTATAATATATAAACTCTATCTGGAAAAAAAGGTTTTACTTTATTATTTTACTAAAAAAAAATTATTATATTTGCAATGCACCCAAAAATATAATTAATGGCCAATTGCGATATGACGACAATGTCACTTTATATTTGAACTCTCTTTAAAGGATGACAGATGATAATGACACACAAAGAAAATCCGCTGCGCTACGATGCCACATTTCTCACAAATTCTCACACTCCACATATGAGTGAGCTCGAAACAAGAATCATGTTTTAAACATGTTAAATTTACATATATATATATATATATATATAATATATATATATATTATATATATATATATATATAATATATATTAGTATAATAGTATATATATATATAAGAAAAAGTGGATTGAGTCAGTAAAACGAATGTTTTGAAGGAGAGAATCCTGGAGTTGGGAGAGGGCGAGAGAAGAAGGGTATAAAACAGGAGAATGGCGGGATGTGAGGGCGTATGGTGTGCCCACCTGGCCAAGATGAACCCTTACATTGACTATCTACCATAGTGAGGGTCCCATCGCTGCCCATGAGCTTTAGGTGGATTTTCTGACTGCGATGTGTTCCCACTAATTAATGGTACTGAGGCGGGCGTAAGGCTGGCTTCATTTCGACTTGTGTCATGTTCTTCTAGCTGCTTTTCTTTTCCGATGCCCGTCGCGCACCTTCCTCCCATTCTTGGGAAATATAAGGAAGATGAAGAAGAAGTAAATATTTTTATATTTATATATATAGTATATATATATATATATATATATATATATATATAAATATATATATTATATATATATATATATATATATATAATAATATTATAATCATTCCACAATTAATATTAAAATTCAAGAAATTTTTTATGCCTTTTCAAAGCTACTCTTCGATTGAAATATTGAGAAAACTATATCAACATGCTAAGAGAAAAATCATAATAAATATGTTTTAAATAGTTATGCATGGTATGTTTTTATGGTTTAAACCATTGGTTTTTTTATATGGTTTAAACCAAGTTAAACCCAAAGCGTTAAAACCATCCCAACCTATAACTTATATATATAAAATATATATATATATATAATAATAGATATATATATATATATATATAATATATATATATAGATACTAATTATATATATTTATTATATATCGTATATATAAATGATATATATATATATTAAATTAATATATATATAATATATATATATATATATAATATATATATAATATATATTATATATAGATATATATATATTAATATATATTTATATATTGCGATATATCTAATATTTTATATATATATTATATAATATATATATATATATATATATATATAATATATATATATATATATATATATATATATATATATATAGTATAATATATATATATATATATATATGTTATATAATATATATAATATATAATATATCTTATATATATATATATATATATTTATATATATATAATATATAATATATATATATTATAATATATATATATATAATATTATATATATATATATAATAATATATTATAATATATATAGATAATATATCCTTTTTATTTTAATTTGAAACTTTTTAGTTATGTTAGATAGCAATAGTTAGTCTTAAGGATTGGTAATACGTAGTTTAATAGTACATAGGGTATATTTTTTCTTAGTCTTTTTAATAGTCTTTTTTTAACTTATAGGTTTAGTTGTTACTATTTTTTTTTATTTAATTTTGGTTTTAACACAGCACCTACGTTTTTAGTCAATTATTTATTGTTAAGTTATACGATTAACATTTTATGTGAAAATTGTAATTTTGTTTTTGTAAATTTGTGAGGGTACGAGTGCGTGAGGGTTTTAAACTTATTAAATTTTTTTTAATGTGTGAATAATTTCAACCTGTTTTTTTTTTTTCTGTTTGTCTTTGTTGTTTTTCGTTTGGTGTGGTTGTGTGTGTGTGTTGTGTAATGGCAGATTTGCTGGCAGGCGCGGCTTTCTATAGACTTTACTAACATCCGCGGCTTAAACCCTAATTCTGCATCCGTGGAATACCCCTCTCTAACTCTAACCCTAACATTTTGCTCTTGTTTGAGACACAGATGGCTAAGAATTCATCCTCTAACTCGGTTTTAATGTATCCAACTATAACTTATTCATAATTTCCGTCTACAAGGGTGGAGTATTGCCTATGGAAACATAAAACACTCCTGGGTAAACCACGTTCTCGAGAATCTCGAATCTCCTAAGCTTCGATTTCTGTGGCTTAAAATCTTTCTTCCTTCTTCTACAAATATCTTGTGCTTCTGCTACTTTTCTCCTAACAGAACAGAGTTTTCACGCCTTTTTTGAATTTCTTATACTTCCTACGAGACTGTTATATCTTCTCATCCAAATACTGAGGTTCCTCTATTAGGGGATTTCAATGTACACAACACTGAATGTGTGGGTTCTCATACCGATTTAGGTGGGAGGAGGGGGGTGGGGGCTAAGGCCGAATCATCAGCATTTCTCAACGATTCTGAGCCAACTAAATTAAAGAACCCACTCACATTCCGGATCGTCCTAAACAATTCTTGAACACATTGACCTATGTTTCACCACTATCCTTCTCTCTAAAATACACCCCTTTCGCTCTATCGGTAAATCTGACCACAACCTATATCTCTAATTTTAATACTTTCTCTCCAAACAGCTCCATCCTGCCCTCCTCGTTTTTTCTGGCACTTTGATCGGGCGATTGGGGCCTTGCTTGCTTCTACGCCTAACTATAATTGGAATGACTGCTTGTCTCTGGTGACCTTCGGCCTCTGCCGATAAGGTGGGAGCTGTCATCGTTGATGGGATGGCAGGTTCATCCTTCTTCGACTAAATCTTTCTCTCCTCATAATCCAGGGTTCGAATCGTGCTTGTCTCTGGCCATTTAGCTAGATGATTCAGTGCGTGTCGGGAGTGAAAGAATTCTCTTTCTCCTTATCACTCTTGCTAATTTTTCATTCAGCTTTTCATTTTGCTAGAAATCGTTGCAGGGATCTCTTCGACGAGCCAAAGCGGGCTTTCATCAAACGAAGTGCGCCTAACCTCCTTGGTCTCCTACTGACAAATCTTTCTGGCCTCTTGCAAAAAACATCTCTAACAACTTCTGAAAATCCCTTCCTACTCTTATTCGCTCTGATGGTTCTGTTGCTCAATTCTCCCAACTGAAAAATTGCCAATCGCTTCGGTCTCCAATTTGCCGTCTAACTTCAACCCTGGACGATTCTGGCATTCCTCATCCTCTTCTTCTCCTCTCAGGTGTCCTATTGCCTTTGCCTGTGATTACATTCGATCGTGTGCATGGCTCCTAAAGCTACGGAACGTTAGGAGGCGGGTGAGCCCGGATGGCATTCCCTCCCCGAGTTGAGGGAGTGTGCTTCCGTGCTATCCACGCCCCTCGCTCACCGTGATTCCTCTGATGTCTGAATACTAACACTTCTCCCTCAGTGTTGAGCACGACATGTCCAACCATTCCGAAAAAAGGGAAAGCCGCTCTGACCCTTCTAACTATTCGCCCTATAGGTCTTACTTGTATTCTATCTAGATCTTTGAAACACTTCTCAAATCTCACTTCTTAATCATCTGGAATCTCATTCACCTCTTTCTGATCAGCCAGTACGGCTTTCGGCGCGTCGAGGTCTACTGAGCGATATACTTTTCTGATCTTACTGATTATGGTTTTTCGCCCTAGGACTACGGGCGAGAACTGCGTGTGGCGCTTGACAATACAAAGCATTGACCAGGTATGGCACGCTCACTGCTCTCCCTCCCCTCCTTTGGTTTCCTCCTTCTCTGGGCTCAACTTATGTCTAAGTTTTCTTCAAAAATCGCTCAATATCGGCTGATGTTATGGGGCGACTTTCTTCTTCCCTTTTCTGTCAATATGTTTCCTCAGGTTCTGTCTTATCTCCTACTTTATTTCCGGCTTTTCATTAAATGATCTTCTCACCTGCACATCTAACTCTATTCACTCAAATGCCGATGACTCGACCATCCTTCATTCTTCAACTCATTCAATTCTGCTCCTTCTTTACTTCTAGAATTGCCTCTCGTCTTAATCTTCCGATTCATTCCGCTGATCTGGATAGAATTCCGGGTGGGGTCGTCTTGAAACCTTGTGAAATTCAATTCTTTAAAACTTCAACTTCTACAAATACTCCCTTTCTAAAGACACCTTCTAATTCTTCTATCTCTTTCGACGGTTCTCTCGTCTCCCTGTTGACAATATAACCATCCTTGCCTTAACATAAAACAAAAAAATGTCTTGGAAACCCACATCACAACGGTTGCTAGGGCGGCCTCAAAAAACTGGGAGTTGTTTAGCTGCGAGACTTTTTTTCCCCTCTCAGTTACTCCAGCTATACAAGGCCTCATCCGCCCTTGTATGAGTACTGCTCTCATATCTGGGGGCTCTGGTTTCCACCCGGCTTTTGTGGTCGAGTTAAGCCATTAAGGCGTTTAAACCTGCTGTACTTTCCAGTTCCCTTGACCCTCTATCTTTGCGGCGGCGATGTTGTTGCTTTATCTCTTTCTATAGGTACCGCAGCGGCAGGTGCTCGAGGGAGCTATCACTCGAGTAACTCCACCTTTACGTCGCCCTCCTAGAACTAGGGGTGCTGTGTCATGCCACAGGAGTTGTGTGTTCTGATGTGGGTAAAACTCCGGCTAGTCCGCTGCGTTGCTGTCCTTCTTCCTGCCACATCTTTCTTGGAACTCTCTTTCCATTCTTCTGTGTTCCTGCTGAATTTAAATCTTCCCCCACTTTAAAGCCTCGCGGTCTGTGCTCATCGCCGTAATTTATATTAGTTTGACTTCTGAAAAATGTAAAACCCCCTCCTTGAATAGGGCTCTGCCCGTGAGTGGTGTGACAACTGTAAAAAAAAAAAAAAAAAAAAAATAAAAATGAATTAAATAATATATATATATTATATATATATATTATAATATATATATATATATATATATATATATATTTATAATAGATATATATATATATATATATATATATATATATTATATATATATATATTGTATATATATATTATTATATATATATTATTATATATATATATATATATATATAGATATAAGTATATATATATATATAAATTATATAATATATATATATATACGTATAAATATATAATATATATAGATTATATATATATATATATATATATATATAATATATATATTATATAAATATATATGTGTATACATAATAATATATATATATATATATATATATATATATATATATTATATAATAATATATATATATAATATATATATAAATATATATATATATATATATAATATATATATATATATACCGAAATAATATATAATATTATATAAATATATATTTGATAATATATAATATATTATATATAGATATAATATAATATATTATATATATATATATATATATATATATATATCTAATTTTCTACAGTTGCCTACTCATTTTTTTTAATTAAAAGTGGGACTATATACAGTAATATATGCATTTTTTTTTCCAAAATCTTCCAATTTTATACCGGGTTTGACCACAAAACCCAGACTTTGGTGGGTAGCTCCTTGGGAGTATTCAGTGTCAAGACGCCTTAGTTCTAGGTAACAACTAACCTAACATTGTTTAGCAACTTACTAGTCCCAGAACTCAGATTATGATGGCGACCAGGGTTGTGAGTCGGATCGGGAGTCGGTAGTTTTGAAGAGAGAGTGGAGTCGGAGGTCGGTAATTTTGAAAAAGGGTGAGTCGGAGTCGTAATTTTTGAAGAGGTGGAGTCGGATCGGTAATTTTTCAAGAGTCGATTAACTTCAAGATAAGTTTGGAGTCCCAGAAAATTTGAAGCTGACAAAGTTATGAATTGTGACTCTGTGAGTGACTTCAATCGCTTCGTACAAGTTCACTCACTTCGACTTCCACATCACCAAAATGCAAATTGCAAACTTCGGAATTTTTAACTTGCACCTTATGTTTCAATTGGATTATATTCTAATGGAATTCAACCTTCAAACCTTATACCATCTATATTAAGATGCTGAAGAAATAAAAAACTTCAAGGTACGAAGAGTTTCTCTCAATGACAATGGTATTCTATACTAGCTGCTGTTTATATTAATTCCTATCTTCAGGGTAAGCTTAAATGAAGATCAACAACATAAAGCTAAATCTGCACTTTGCAACGTGACCATTGTATTAAAAGGTGCAAGAAGTTAAAGAAGAAAAGAATACATCTGAACATATTGTTAGTGATTTAACTACAACTATCCCCATTACTACCTTCTCAAGTGATTTTTCAGAAAGCTCAAGAAGATGAGTATGAAAGTTCTAGAGATTGAAGATTTAGTCGAAAGCTTCACTATGGTTTCAAGAAAAAGTCAAGTTCTCCTCATTCCTTGCACACAATATTCCATAACTTTAAAAAATTTCTTGCTGCACTGAAAGATGTTGAAAAAACTGATATAACTTAGAATCTTAAATTAGAAGAGGCCATCGATAAGTATCCAGACATTGTACAAGAGTTTCAATTGCTGCTACTGACTACATCCAACAGCAAGGCTAGCGTGAACGGCTTTTTCTGTCTTAGCAGTATAAAAATCAGACCAAGAGAAAAATGAAGGAGACCTGGCAGATGCTATTTATTTTAAAAACTAATTCATTCATTCATTGAGTAGATGACACTAGTTAAGTTCAATAACAGTTTATATATAATATAAATATATATATATATATATATATATATATATATAATATATATATATATATATTTATATATATATATATATTATATATATATCATATAATAATATATATATATATATATTAATATATATATATATATAACGCGCCATCTCGCACTGAGCTTCTCAATTATGGAATTTCTGGCGAAGAAAAACAGTCAAGTACTTCCACATCTCCATACAGCCCAGATCAAGCTCCGTGCAATTTCTACCTCTTGCCTAAGTTGAAAATGAAGTTGTATTATCATTTTGGTACGATGGAAAAACATAAAAAATACTGTAACACGTGAACTAAAACACACTTCTGGAAAATGACTTCCGGTACTGCTATGAACAATGGAAGAAACATTGAAACCGCTGTGTAACCTCGCAAGGGTCATACTTTACTTTGAAGGAGATAACTTGCAATTTCAGGTAAGTCCAATACATTATTAAATGCGACATCAGTACACTTACTTTTGGGACATAATATATATATATATATATATATATATATATATATATATATAGATATATATATATATATTATATATATAATATATATATATATATATTATATATATATATATATAATTATATAATATAGATATATATATATATAATTATATATATATATATTAATATATATTATATATATATATATATATATATATATATATATATATAATATATATATATATATATATATATTATATTACACTGTATATATAATTTAGATCAAGGTGCTTAAATGTAAGTTTTCTAAGTTTGCAGATGATACCAAAATGGCTACCTTATTAAAGAATAAAGATGGATATATAAAGATTCAAAATGATCTTGATAAACTTCTTCGGTCTACAGATAAGTGGCCAAATAATTTAATTAATAGTAAAAAAAGGTAGGTTCTTCATTTAGGGAACTACGATAGGAATGGATGCTTGAGTCTGCGGCCAAAAAAAAAAGATTGTAGATATGAGTATAAGCAGAATTGAAACTAACATATCAGTGTTTGGAAGCAAGAATAAAGTATAAGAGTTAAGTGTAATAAATTCGCAATATGGTTACAAAACTAACAAAGTTATAAGTAGCTGAATAATAGCTATTTTAGGTCATAATAAGTATTGCGCACAGGTTTTTGCCCCTTATTTAAGAAAAGACCTAGGTATGCTGAAGATAGTGTAAAGCTGTATAATAGCTATTTTAGGTCAATAATAGAGTATTGCGCACAGGTTTTGCCCCTTATTAAGAAAAACTAGGTATGCTGAAGGAAGTGTAATGTAGTGCAACAAGGATGATTTCTGGCTTTGTGGGTAAGAGCGCTATGTAGAGCTGAAGGAGTTAGGATGTTTTCTTTAGAAAGGCGATTTCTCATTTCGTGTATTTGTAGCTAATGGACAACCCAGCCTTACCCCCCCCCCCCCTCCCCCATGTATATGTTAAGTTTGAAAGCCATTTCGAAAGAAATGATAAAAGTTGAAAAGAATAATGTCAAAAACAAAGATTTTGAAAAAATGAAAATTCTTAAAGAATGACTAGAGACAGAAAAACATTCGAAAACGACGTTTTATGAGGTCAGAAAAAGCTAAATGTTTAGCTTTTTATTTGGTCAAAATTGGCTGGAAATTAAGAATATTATGTCCACCTAAGGGGTGTTTGAAAATTGCTTCAGCCCAAAGCAAAATTATGACCCCTGCCCATTATTGAAATAATATAATTATAAATAGTATATATAGATTATATATATATAAATATTTATATAATATATATATATATATATATAATATATATATATATATATATAATATTTAATATTATATATATATATATATATAATATAATATATATTATATATATATATATATCACTGGTACAAAGATTTTGCTGCAAAAACATTGATGTCATTTTTTCTGTAACTTCATTCTTAAGCCCTAGTATGCCTGCATTTTTCCTAGTTTTGAATAAGGTGTCACAAAAATACATTAATAACAACATTTATGTTAGGTTGTAACGTAATCCACAAAAAAACACGAAAAATATATATCAAATTGTTAATGAGTAGTAAATAAAATGCTAAATAGGTCAAAACAATCAATTCAGTACAATGAAATCACAATTAATACATTACAAATCGCTGTCTATATGATTGTCTTCTGTCTGCAGAATGTGGACAATCACGGAAGGCTCCCAAAAATTAGTTCGCCATCATGTGTGTATCCCATCTTCTTTGGTATCTTTGTTTTATTACCTTGGTATCTTGATGTTTCCACAAATAGGCATCCTCGATAGTTCTTAAACCGATCAAAGTATGTAGAAAGTGAACTTTATGCTCATATTAGCATTCAAATTTTGAAGTCTGAAAACATTTTTGTACGAGTTCTACATAGTTTGCAGCAGAATTATGGTTGCCCAAAAAGTTCTGAACACCAAGACAAAACTTTTCAGGCAAGATGCTTTAATATCAGTCATGGAATTTATGAATTGTCATCCCCTGATATTTGGCGAATTTGGAGGCCCGCTAAAGATTTCCAGCTGTTGGATTTCTCCATACTCACCCTGGAAAAAAAATCTGCAAATATATTTGAAACATTCATCATCTTTGTCTAGGGCCCTAACAAATTGCTTCATCAGTCCTAGTTTGATGTGGAGTGGCGGGAAAATAATTTTTCCCCTGTCAACCAGTGTTCTTAATGGATATTGATGCACCTACAGTCATATTTCCCTAGGCAGGCATTACAACTTTTCCCAGTGTCTTCTTTAAGCCCTTACTATCCACAAGCATATTGAATCAAGGGTATGAGTATAATCGCTTTGCTGCCCAAAGTAATATGTAAC
>JABUQX010086587.1:22500-31969 GCA_015478945.1 Trachelipus rathkii
GAACCGACTCCACAACCCTGATGGCGACAATGTTTGAAGTTTAAATAATAAAAATTTAAATATATTACTTAATTACTTTACTGAAGATAGTCCTGTTATGTTCATATCATTACTACAATAAACCTGTAAACAAAGCAATACCTACCTTTACAAGTTTCACCCAATTAGGCAATAACAATTTATTCAGCAGTTGAATTGGACAATGTCTGTTACCAAATTGTTTAATTTGTAAATTTTATACCTATATATTAATTTATTTGTCCAATAATACTGAAATGAAATTACAAAAAAACAAATTCAATTATTAATCATTTTATTTTTTTCCTCAAAAATAGAAATTTTAAAAAGCCCAAAAAAGTCCTATTAAAAAAAACAAAAATAACCCACTGGGCTGTTTTTTTTTTTTCCAACCCTGCTCACATCCATTACAGTGGTCACAAAAATACCATCTCTATTTAATATAATATTCTACAAAGATTCCTCATAATCTCATTATTAACCTTTCACACTTTCACACTCTCTTCAAGTAGAGCTTTCTATTCCCTTGTAATCCCCATTTATCCTCCTTCCAAACTTAATTTACCTCTTTTTCTTCCTCCTTATATATATATATTTCCATACACCTATCTTTAAAAACCTCATCATTGGCTTTTAGCACATTCAACCACGCCTCTTTTTTACCTGTAACCGTTTGCATCATTTCTTCATTCCACCACTCACTATTGACATTCTTAATTCCTACTTTAACACATCCACATATTTCTTTTGCATTACTAACAAAGACTTCCTTTATTTACGTCAAAATTTGTTCAGTTTCATCAAATTTATATTCAATGGATTTATTTGCAGGTGTTCTCACACAATTTTCCTTATAACCTTTTTCATGTAACTTTTTACTTAATTCTTCCTACTTCCTTCCTTATCTCTTTCCTCACCATCCATGTCCCCACTAACTTAATCTAATAATAATAATAATAATAATAATAATAGAAATGATTCCAACTCTCTTAATCTTATTCCAGACTTTAGATTAAAGCAATAACAAACAACTATTAACTTTATCCTTTCCACAACTATTCAATTTGATTGCTTCGATCCAGCATCGGAGTTGAGATTCTACGACATCCACTGAATGGGTCTCGTTCTTTGAAAACAGATTCTTTTCCATTCTCTAAAATGCCAATTTTATAACTTCTTCTACCTTATTTTTAATGTATTCTCGTAAAGGGAAGTTTTCTTCCTTGTCAGGAAAGCTCTTAAAATAAATAAAAAGGATTTAATAAGGTAAATTGTGACTAAACTACTAACAATAAATAATAAATAATAATAATAATATAATAATAATAATGAATAATAATAATAATAATAATAATAATTAATAATAATAATAATAATTAAATAAAGGGGAAGTAATGGGGGCCATTTCTTTTCGACTATACTCCTTTTGTTCGTGTATGCTACGCATCTCACCCCCCCCCCAATCTGGGGAAAGGAGTAGATTATATTATATATATATATATAGGGATGGGCCGGATATGTAATATTATATATTAATTATAATAAATATATATATATAAATATATATATATTATATAATATAATATATATATATATATATATATATATATATATAGTAATATTATATATATATATATAATATATATTATATTATATATATAATATATATAATCTTATATTATATATATATATATATATATAATAAAAATATATATATATATATATTATAATATATAATATTATATATATAAATATATAGGGATGGGCCCGGTAGGAATTAGCCGATAGCCAGATATCCGTCGAAAGTTAAACCGGATTACCGGATATCCAGTCGGATATCCGGCAGGTCTGTTATATATATATATATATATATATATATATATATATATATTATTATATATAGTAATATATATATATAACATATTATATATATATATATATATATATATATATATATATATATATATATATATAATATAATATATTATATATACAGTATATATTACATTATTATATAATATATAATATATAAAATATATATAATATATATTAATATATATATAATATATATATATAAATAATTTTAAAAAAGTTTTACTATGCAAACCAATATTAAGATTGCCTGATCTTACAAAAAGTTTCGATTTTACGAACGGATACCAGCGATGAAGCCCTTGGAGCTGTAAAATGAATTAGCAAGAAGATGGGATATTCCCAGTGGCGTATGCAAGTAAAAAGTTGTCCGATAAAGGAAGAAAATATGCTACTGGTATATTTTTTATGGCTTCTGTGAAATGCACATAAAAAATGAGGTGGGCTCTTCCTCTCGACATTTTTTGATATGGTTGTTCGTTTCCATGCAATGTACCCATAACTCGTCAATATTACCAACAATAGCTTTAAACGTGAATGTGAAAAGCTTTGAAGAAAACAATGTTATTCAAGACAGCTCTAAAATCGATATATGTAATATAATAAAGTTGTAATAGTAATCATAAACAAATTAAAACCTATGAATCTTATCCACAGCATGCAAGAAGGAGAGAACGTCAGTCGTTTCAACTTTACATACAGACTTACAAATGTGTTCGAAGACGTTCCATCCATGCGAAATACATGCTCAGCCCTTCTGGCGCCAGGTTTCATGCATGCCAAGACCATGATACCGGTGATTCCCCCTACATGCGTGGGTATTCGACGGCGAGATCATTCGGCGAGAGTTACTGGTTCATTAAACGAGCGTACACTGTATGTTTGAATACCACAGAAAGTATGTCCAGTGTTGTTTAATTCGGGTGACGGTTAGCCTATGAAATGACCAGATCTCCATCCATCTTCCCGGAAAGGTTCTGTCGAGTAGTCGTCATATAGCTGCCATTATGTGCCTGTGCACCCATCATGTTGTAATATATTCTTCGTTAGTGTTCTTAAAGTAATCACTCAGGAGGCAACCAGAGGACGGTCTGCAGGAAATGGAGGTAATGCTGTCCTGTCAATTTTCCCTCGAAGAAGTAAGGCCCGATAATCCTATTATTGAGTATACCCCACCAAACTTTGACTGAGTATGAGACATGGTGATAGCTAGTGAATGTTATATGGGGGTTTGTTTCCGCCCAATGTCTGAAGTTCCACCTGTTATACATACCGTTATTAAAAAAGCGAGATTCATCGGTCCATAAGATATTTTCCAATAAGTCCGGTACATCCATTAAAAGGCAATCAATGACAGCCAGGAATCCCAGCCGCCCTTTTTGGTCTCCAGGATGCAAACCATGCACAATGTATGGCCTATATGGATACATGTTGTATGCAACACGAATCCGTCGTATGGTTTCCTTCGATATTCCCAAGACCGAACTAGCCTGCCATAATGAGGACGTTGGATTTTCATGGGTGTATATCAGAACGTCCAGTTCGACGTCTAATGTACGGACACGACCCCCCTCCCGTATGTGATGACGGGGTTGAACTATCGACCCTGTACCTTGAAACCGTCTGTAATCTCTATGGAATGTGGCTTTGCGGTCGTCGATGTGGATAACATTGTCCCATATCTTCAGTAGCTCTGCAGTATTCCTGGTTTGCGTAACTGTTACACCTCCAAACATGTCAACTTTTGTCCTGCGTATACTGGTCACGTGGCATGTTCCAATGTATGGCTCTGAATAAACAAACCACTCTGAAGTTATACGTGTTCACGTATACTTTATTACGGCATAATTTGAAGGTTATGACATAACCTCCATATTGATAGCTGTTAGTTGGTTGGACCCATTCACATGCCCGTATTTATTAGGCTACATATCAAATGTAATCTAAAAGGGTATGCATTAGTATTTTAATTTAATTCCATTGTTAGCTGTATCGATATTTTTAAATACTATTAGATATACCTATTGTATTACCTAATTATTTCATATTGACAAGTTTCGGCTTTTGTAGGCACATGATGTCTACGGAGGACGTTCTAAGTTGTTTATGGTACATTCGTGAAAAGAACAACCACCGTTCAAATAATGTCGAGAGAAGAGCCCCCACCTCATTTTTTTATGCTGACATTTCAAAGAAACATAAAAAATATATCATCCCATTCGACATCGCATGTTCTGTGCGTGGTTTTTCGTATTGCCGCGCGCAACACCAGCGTAACATATCCATCCTCATTAATGAATAAAATAATCAAACTATATTCTTACACATTTTCATACTTAAATATCCTGTACGGGTTACACCGCTGTAACATAACTCGTGACACCTTTATATATATATAAATATAAATAATATATATATATATAAATATATATATATATATATATTATATATATATATATATAATATATATATATATATATAAGATATATATAATATAATATAAATATTATATATATATATATATATATGGATATATATATATTATATTAATAATGATATATATTATAATATATATAAAATTATATATATATAATAATATAATATATATATATAATATTATATATATAGTATATATATATATAATATGTATATATATATATATATATATTTTTTTGTAATTATATTATATATATATATAATTAGTGATGGACGATTAATCGTCATCGTCTATCGGGACAAATATCGCAATTTTTTTAAAAATCTCATCGTTCAAAATTTCGCAGATATTTTTGCCGATTATGAAACAATTATTAAGAATTTTGAATAATAATAAAACTAAATTAATAAATATTAATAATAATAATAATATAATAATAATAATAATAATAATAATAATAATAATACATAATAATAATAATTATATATATATAATTATAATATATATATATATATTATAATAGTATATATATTAATATATATAAAAATATATATATATATATATATATATATATATAGTAGATATTATATAATACCTACCCATTTTGCTATATGGTATGTAGACATCCAGTGCCTAATTGTTCGCCTTTCTGTTCTGCGGTCATATCCACACTCATCCTCCAACAACATATCATATACACATATTTATATCCACACCCCTCTTCTAGACAAAATCTTACAGACATCCCAATCCCTTATATCCTCTGTGTGGGGGAGAAAATTGCCCACATCATATGTCCTGCGTGTCGTAGAAGCGGACTAAGTGACGGTGGTAGTATGTGGCTGCCTTACACCACTTATCGGTTTCCAGAATGCTAATGCATGCCTCAGAGAAAGTCGTGATCGCTGTAAGGGCCCTTCTATCCTTCGGCGAAAATTATGAATCGAATCTGTATATGAAATGTCAAGGAATAAATTTTGAGGAGATGAGGAGAGAGGTGATGGATGTAGTTAGAAAGGGCAAATTTGATTGCTCGCTGTGACTGAAACAAGATGAAAGGAAACGGTGAAAATGAGTCGTGTGGTGTGAAATGTTTTTGTGTTGCTGTGGAAAGAATGAGCGAGGGGGATAGAAAGATTTACAATTCTGATGAGTGAATTTGGTAGAGAGCTATGGTAGATTTGTGTGTGTGAGACTAGAAGTCTAAAGTTAAATTTAAGTTTGAAAAGGTCAAAATTTTGTGGTTGCGACTTATGATCCATCTGAGGGTAATGTGGAAAAGAGTACGATATTCTGGGATAATCTGAATGATGTTTGGTATGGGGAAATAGAGATTCAGTTCATTTTGCACATATTGCCCATCAAGATTTTTTTTTTTACAGTTTGCACCACCACACGGCAGAACCCTATTCAAGGAGGGTGAGTACTCTCAAAAGTTTACCCTCTAGCGCCAAATAACGCATATGAGACGGACGCAGGCCTTTTAAAGTTGGAGATTAAATTTCAGTAGGAAATACAGAAGATGAAGAGAATTCCAACCAAACAGAGGTGGTGGGAAAGAAGGAAGCCACCACAGCAAACTAGCCTGAGTTACCAATGTCAACACAATACTCGTGCCCAGTTACAGCACCTATTGTGCTACGAAGGCGTCGTTAAGGTGCTGGTACGCGAGTGATAAGTTCCTCGAGCACCTTGCCGCTGCGTACCTATAGGATAGAGATAAAAGCACCACATCGCCTCGCAAAGATAGAGGTAGGTGAACTGGAAAGTACAGAACAGTTATAAGCCTTTTGCCGTTGAATCGACCCTATCCAAAAACCGGTGAAAACCAGCAGCCCCCCCCCCCAGAATATGAGAGCAGTACCTCCATACATGGCGATGAACCTTTGTATAACGGAGCAAACTGAGGAAAGTTCACCAGTCTAAACAGAACTTCAGTTTCTTTGAGGCGCCCTAAAAACCGTTGTGATGTGAGGTTTCCCAAGACATTTTTTGTACATGTTAAGCCAAGGATGTTTATATATTGTCAACAGGAGACGACAGAACCGTCGAAAAGAGATAAGGAAAGTAGAGGATTTTGAGGAATTTGTAAAATTGGAGTTTAAATATGAATTTCACAAGTTATTTCTATCTATCAGCGAGAAAAAATCGGAAAAGATTAAGACGAGAGGCAAATCCAGAAGTAAGAGGGGAGTATAAGTGATATGCAGTTAAAGATATGAAGCGGTCGAAGTCATTGGAATACAAGTGGATAGAGTTAAGGTGCAGTGAGAAGATCATTAATGAAAGAAGATAAAGTAGGAATAAGAGAACCCTGAGGGACACCACGTTATTGACACAAAAGAAGAGAAGAAGTCGCCCCATCAACAACAGCGAATATTGAGCGTTTGAAAGAAAGATAGATATAAGTAAGCAAAGAGAAGAGAACCCAAGGAAGGGAGCTTAGAGCAGTGACGCGTTGCATACTCGGTCAAATGTTGGATATGTCAAGCGCCACCACCAAAGTCTCCCCGTAGTCTAAGAGCGAAAACCATAAATCGGTTAAATTAGGAATGTATATCGCCAGTACACTCGTGCAACGAGAGCCGTACTGCTATCGGAGTGAGTTTCCAGATGATCTAAGAATGAGTGAGAAGGCGTTCAAGATCTTAGATATTAATACAAGTGAAGCTACAGCGCGATATTAGAAGGATCAGAACGGATTCCTTTTTTCGGAATAGTTGGACATGTGCGTGCTTCACACTGAGGAGGGAAGGCTAATATTGAGACATAGAGAATATAGTAAAAAGAGGACCAAAGAGATTAGCCTTTTCAGTGGGAAAATTAGCAACACAATGATCAGATTCGAATAAGAGGAAAAAGCAGAGTTTACAGAAGTGCTTAGAGATGAAGATTTGTCAGTAGAGAACCAAGAGGTTAGCGCACTTTCCTTTGATAAAGGCCAGCTTTTGCTCGTGAAGAGTATCCCCTGCAAACTGATTTCTAGCGAATGAAAATTTAGCGAGAGTGATAGGAAACGAAATTTCCACACCCGATACACACTGTCTCTAGCCTGGAATGGCCAGAGAATAAGCAGGATCGAACCATGCGATATGAGGAAAGAAAGATTTAGTTTAGAAGGAATGAATGAGGAAAGAAAAATTAGCTGAAGAAGGAATAACATGCTCATCCCATCAACGATTACAGCTCCCTCCTTATCTTTTAAATTCTATATACATCCATCATTATTCCTTATTGACGTAGCCAATTTGCTATCATCAGCAAACTTGGAAACCTACATTTAAGTCCCTGTCTTAATATTTTATACATGTATGAGAAACAGCCACTTGACTAAGATATCGTTACGGACCACAAACAAGTCTCCTCATTTCCATTAATAAATACTTTTGATTTTCCAATATAACCATTATTATTATAATTATTATTATTAAATATTATTCTTTATTATTCAATTCCTATTATTTATATGGCATGTTATTGTTATTGTTATTATCATTGTATGGAACATGTATTACTCGTATACTGGACTTAGTTAAGGAATCAAAAATTTGATCGCTAAAACAATTTCGGGAGGGAACCCCTGACCCTCTGTCTACAGCCTTATATATATAATATAATATATATATATATATATAATTATATAATATATATATATAAGATATATATATATATATATATATATATATATATATATATAGTATATATATATATATATAGATAGGAGATATGAAGAGGCGTGGCATTTTCCAGCAGTCATCACTTCAGTTCCGGTTCCCTATTTCGTCATTATATATATATATATATAATATATATATATATATATAATATATATATATATATATATATATATATATATATATATATATATATATATATTATATATATATAATATATATATATAGTATATACATTATATATACAACCTCGTGTGGCACGACTCCAAATTTTCACATCCCATTGCTGAAGAATGCTTCGTATATCAAGAGTATGCTTTCTGGCTTAATTATTCTTTATGTCCCCTCGGTTCCTGTCCGTGCTCTATAGAAGAATTTATTGGTCTTCCGTATATTCAATAGATGCCAAAAAAATTTGTTAGACTTGTATCTGTCCCCTCTGAGAAATCGCCTTTCTACAGTAAACATTCCTAACTCCTTTCAGTCTCCCTCATAGCTCTTACCCTCCTCAAACCCAGAAATCATCCTGTTGCTCTACGTGCACTCTCTCTCTCTTTCTCTCATCTCTTGCATATCTAATGTCTTTTTTTTTAAATAAGAGGCCCAAACTTGTGCACAATTACTCTATATATTGCATAACATAGCTATTATACAGTTACTTATTACTTCTTTGCTCTTGAAAACATTGCGATTTATTATGCCCAGCATCATATTAGCTTATTCCTTGCTTCCAACACTGATTAGCTACTTTAATTACTGCTTATATCACACCTAAATCTTTTACTTGGTTCCACAGACTCAAGCAATCCCCATTCATATCGTAGTTAAAAACCTTTATTTGAGTAACCTAGGTGAAAACCTTACACTTTTACTATAAAAATTCATTTGCCACTTATCTGCCACCCAAGAAGTTTAAAGATCATGAACTTATACATCCTTCACTATTCCTAACTGAGCTGGCCACTTTGTATCATCTGCAAACTTAGAAACCTGCATTTAAGTCCCCGTCTAAAAATCATTTATATATATGAGGAACAATATTGGCCAGCTCTGAAACCTGTGGGACACACTCTTCACATTTTGCCCATGTTGACTTATTTGCCCTTTAGTTTGTACACACCGTTTCTATTCCACAACCACTCTTTTTAACCCAACCATGTACCACGCCACCTATACCACAATGAAATAACTTCTTCATCAGCCTTAGGTGGGGAACCTTTAGAACATGCTTTATTATATATATATAATATTATATAATATATAATATAAATATATATTATATATAATATAATTATTATTAATATATATATATAGTAATAATATATATATATATATATATATATATATTAGTATATATTATTATATATATATTATATATATATATATATTACCGGTATATATATATAATTATATATATTATAAATAATATTATTTATATATATAATATATATAATAATATATATAATCT
>JABUQX010086588.1:0-5000 GCA_015478945.1 Trachelipus rathkii
AGAGAGATTATAATAATAATAATAACGAATAGATAATATAAATAATAATAATAATTAATAACAGTAATAATAGATAATAATAATTAAATAATATAAATTAAATAATTAATAAGAATAATTACTAATCAATAATAATAATAATAATAATACTAATAAAATAATAATAATAATAATAAAATACTGAAAATGGTTTTCATAAGTAATAAAATAATCATGAAAATAAATAATAATAATAATAATGAATAAATAATAATAATAATAATAATAAAATATGAAGTAATAATATAATTAAAGATATATAAAATAATATAATAATAAAATAATAATAATAATTTAGATATAATAATTGATGATGCTACTACTTGTGCTACTATTTACTACTACTACTACAACTACTACTGACTACGTACTACTACTGACTACTACTACTACAATAACTACTAATAATAATAATAATTGACAATAATAAAATAATAATAATGAATAATAATAATAATAATAATAATGATAATAAATAATAATATAATAATGTAGGAGTGTTGTTGAGATGACCTACATGGGAGATGGTAAATAATATAATAATAATAATGATTTAGGTTAATTCAACATCAGCCTTTGATTTTATATAAGTTTGGATTTCACTTCCAAGGTTCTAAATATTTTATTTTAATATATTAAGTTATTTAAAATAATAATAATATAATAATATAAAATTAATAATAATTATAATAAATATAATGAATAATAATAGATAATATAATATAATAATAATAATATAATAATATTGTGTTCGATTAAATATTTTTAAAAGACATGATAGAAAATGGGAGATATGTTAAATTTTATGGGCAATTCTAGAATAAAGCAAAATGTGTTGCATTGTTGGTCAATCAAGCTAAGCTTTCGTCGTTCACGTTGACATTTTCCAAGGATATGAATTCTAGTTTTTTATATATCGAAAGCCATATATTTCGCAGATTCAAATATATATTTAAGAAATCTATATATAAATGCTTAGTTAAATAATATATTATCTATAACAATAATACCTACTGTATATATATATATCATATATATATATATATATATGATATATATATATATATATATATATATATATATATATATATATATAATATATGATATAGTATATTTATATATATAATTAGGCTATTCAGTAGGACCCTTTCACCCAAAAGGTAACATAGTATTACAAGAAAATTATGTAATTTCGCCACTTAGAAGGTAGTTTTTTTTAACCAATAGCATAAAGATTAAAGTTACCGAGTCGCTTCAAGACGATGTAGTAGCGAAGAAGCTAATTAAAGCAATGTTATAGTTACGAAGAATGAAGGCTTAGGTAGGAGTCAATATTATAACAAAGGAAATAGATGTGCTATGTTAGATTTTCAATGCAAGAATATAATATTAATTTGGTTAATGGGAAAATATTGTAAAGACATGTGGACTCAATGTAGTGTTGAAAGAAGCAAACAATAAATACTTTTTCCTTTTGCAGTAAATGTAAAAATGTGAGACAGTCCTTATCTGAATTCGAACGTATTATTTCAAAGAAGTAAACTACAGTATAAGAAATGTTAAAATCGTTTACTTAATTTTCAACCATCATTCCAATTTCAAGAGCAGGACAAATTGTTGAAAGCAAGCGCTGTAAAACGATTGAAACAGTTTATATTAAGTGTATGGATTTATGTTCAAGACAAATAGTAGAAACAAAAAAATAAAATAGGAGGGGAAGGTAAAATAGTAGAAATAGATGAAAGCGTTTATTCAAAACGTAAGTATAATAAAGGTAGAACGGTAAAAGCAAATATGGGTTGTAGGAGAGATAGAGAGAGAAACGAAGAAAATGTTCTTAGTAGAAGTAAAAAATAGATATACAACTACATTAATCAAACTAATAAAAGATAATGTAGAGAAGAAGACAAAAATAGTAACTGATAAATAGAAAGGTTATCAACTAATTAAAAAATATGACTCTACACATGTAACAGTCAACCACGCAAATTATTTCGTAGATCCAGAAGCTACAGAACACCCAAACACAATAAGAAAGTTATATATATTATTGTTTGTTTAATAAATATAACAACCTAACCTAACCTTAACCTAACCTAACCTAACCTAACGGCTGCGGCGGGCTGGCCTAACCTAACGCTAACCTAACCTGAACCTAACCTAACGCTAACTAACCTAGGCCTAACCTAGGACCTAACGTATCTTTAACCCATACTTAGACGGCCAACGTGATCTAGAACATAACCTAACGTGAACTAAGTTAGCCTTAACCTAGACCCTGATAACATATACGTAACTACTTAATTACATATAAAATCCCTACCTGTCGAACACTGAATAATAGGTAATATACTTTAGTTGTACAGATAAATCATAGCTGCCAAAGAGTGGGGATGCAGCCAGAGAAATCTAGGAAGATCCTGCAAACCAGGTTCGTATGGAGAAATGACAGATCGAAATGACTCAAGAAAGACCGCGTTTTGTAGAACTTCTCCTCTATGCAAACAGAATTGAATGGAACATATAGATACAAGTAAATAGAGTAAAGTAGAGTCAGATAAAGTATATAGACATAAGTTATCAGAAAAAAATTGTGGTTTTCCCCTCTCAATTGAAATTTTGTAACGTGTTTTCCACAAAAAGTTTACAGGAGAGAGGTCGTAGCCGAATTGTCGTATAGTATATATTATATATATATATATAATATATATGATATAGTCATATATATAGTATATATATAGTATATATAGTATATATATATAGTATATATATAATTATACTATGCGTATGCAGTATATATATATATAGATATAGTACTGTAGTAAATATAGTAGTATAATATAATGAGTATGAGTATAGTATGAGTTATATAGTATATATGATATATATATATAGTAGTATATATAATTATATGATATAGCATAGTATATATATTAATATATATAAGTATATATTTATATATATATATATATATATAATATATATATATATATATATATATATTATATATATATATATATATAATATACTAATATATATATATATATTATATATATATATTTATATATATCTATATATATATATAATTATATATAATATATATATATAATATATATATATATATATATATATATTATCATATATATATATATATAGTATATATATATTATCTTTTCACATCATAACCTATAAATATATATATATAATATTCTCATATATATAGTATATATATATATATATAAATATATATATATATATATATAATATATATATATATATATATCATATATATATTATATATATATATATATATATAATACTATATATATACTATATATAATATATATATACTTGATATATATATATATATATATATATATAATATATATTATATATATATATATATATATTAGTTAACACCCCGCTCATGGGCGACCAGGTACCAAGGATAAAATTCAATTATATTGATTGACAATTAATATTCTCTTATAATAATAATAATAATTATAATAATAATAATAATAATAATCATAATAATAATAATAATAATAATAATAATAATATAATAATAATAATAATAATAAAATAAAATAATAATAATAATAATAATAATTTACATTTATCGATATTTAAATTTCATTTACCAATGTTTATGGCCAAATTCACAATCTTATTTCCATATCGCTTTGGAATATTGTTAATCTTTCCCCACAATTATGCGATTTTCCAAGTTTCGCGAATCATCCTCCAAATTTCGAGATATAACTTAAAATATTATCATCTACATGCATTTGTACCTATCATTGATTATTTCATTATTATTACTATATCATCATAGTGATAATAATAATAATAGTAAATAAGTAACTATATATATATATATATAAAATATTATATATAGTATAATTTATATATATATATATATTATAATATATATATATAATAATTATATATATATATATATATATTAATAATAATATATGTTACATTATTATTATTATATTATTATTCATTATTATTATTAATTATTATTATTATTATTATTATTAATTATTATTATTATTATTATTATTATTATTATTATTATTATTATTATTATTAATTATGTATTATTATTATTATATTATTATTAAGTATTATTACTACATTAATACTAATATCATTTATTATTATATTATAACATAATATTGGACAGGACAGATCTTCTTGGGTACACGCACTAAAACATTAGCCCATTCTGGAGCACCGACACATTGATAACAACCCTGTTGTCGTCGATCAAATAACTAATTTTTAATTCAATTTAAAAAGTCTTCCTCGAATACCATAAGTTCTAAGTTTTTGCAATAATCTTTGATGAGGGACGGTATTAAATGCCTTTTTGAAAGTCTAAGTAAATGAAATCAAAAGATTTATAGTTATCTACATCGTTAGTAACCACATTAAAAGATTCTAGTAAATTTGTTAAAGGTGGATCTGTTTCTTCTAAAACCGTGTTGGGAATTCTTTAACAATTCATGATCTTCAAGAAGCGCAACTAACCTATTAGTCAGTATTGCTTCAAAAATTTTGCCAATAATAGAAGTTAAATTAAGCTAATTGATCTGTAGTTATTCGGGATCTTACGATCTCCTTTTTGGAAAATGTAACTATAAATATATAATTATTAAATATATAAATATAACCAAGTTTAAAATCATGCGATAATCTTTCTTCTTTTATAGACTTAATGAAAAGCATTGTCAAAGGTTTTACTAATATATCTTTCAAACTCTTCAGATGGATAGAATCCATCTGGCCCAGGTGAGTCATTTATTAATGGTTTATCAATCTGGAAAGCAACTTCCTCTTCTAAAATTTTAAATGTATCTAAAATATTGTCTGCATGAAAATCCCCTACGTCTTTCATGTTAGGCATGCTATCTAGATTCTCTTTCATAAAAACTATGGAAGAAAAATTA
>JABUQX010086588.1:12500-17392 GCA_015478945.1 Trachelipus rathkii
AAGGCTTCGGCCTTATATTATATATATATATAAATATAAATATATATATATATATATATATATATATATATATATATATATATATATATATATATATATATATATATATATATATAATCCTCTATATATACACATATATATATATATATATATATATGCTATATATATATATATATATATATTCAACACCTAGTCTCGTATGACTACACAGTGGTGTTAGCTGCAAAAATGTATTATCCTATTTTTACAGCAGTTCATGGGAAGAAAAAAATTTGCAAATAAAGGGTTCCCTGCACTTGGAAGCCAAGCGAAGGGGTCTTTCTTCATATGATCCAATGTGTCGCTATATCAAAACTCCTCTGACCTGAATTATAGTTGCAATTTTTATATTAACTTTACAATCCAAGTTTAATTTCTTTTAATTAAATAATCCAAAAGAACTAAGCCGGAAAATATTGTCGCTCCTCAATTTATATTTCAGATAAATTATGATATTTTTATATACTTATTAAAATATATGAAAATAAATCTTACCGAAAATTTTGTTGCTCCTCCAATAAATTTTATCAAAATGTAAAATATTATGTTTCTTTGTATAAAATTTAAAAACGGACTCATTAATTTAGTAAAATTCATTGTTTCAAAAATCTTGCCAGGTCCTCATTCCAAACGTATTCTCATCTTGAATTCTGAAAGCTATTCAGACTTTAGTTAGAAGTTCTTGCAGCCTTCAGTCTCTCCTCTCATTTCCTCGGCCTTTTTCTTCTGTTTTCTTCTCATTCCTTCCAATTTTACTGGGTCTTTCTCAGACAACGTCCAGATCATATATATATATATATATATATATATATATATATATATATATATATATATATATATATATATATATATATATATATATATATATATATATGTATTTAATCTATCTTTAGATATACAAATAAAAATATTTATGTTTATATATATATATATATATACCACATATATATATATATATATATATACCGTATATATATAAACAACTGCCATATATATATATATATATATATATATATTGAAAAAACTTTACTTTAACGTAAAAGATAAATTATGTGATGAAATACCCTTGGCAAAATAAAATTTATTTATTAAAACATTTAAGAAAACTTTACACAAACTAAAATAAAGATCACAATATACATAATGATAGTTTTAATTTTAAGCTTTCGTCTAACACAGTTTGAAAGACTTCTTTCAGAAATGAAATACAGGAACTAAAATATTTATTTACATTAAAGCTACGAAAAAATATTGGTTGGTTAGTTGTTTAAAAATCTCTCCTCTTGACGTCCTTTAAGAAGTTTGAAGTGAGCAAAATAGAATTCTGAATACTGTCCAATTTTATATCTCCCTGCATTTTGTTGAAATTTTTCGTATTATAGATAATAACTGATTCTATTATTTTTCTTTTTTTAATATGACTGCAAAATTTTATGGGGGAAGCATCCTGTAAATTGATTTTATGGTTCTTAACTGATCGATGTGTGGTTAAAGCAGAGTTTTCGGAATCATCGATTAAATCTTGCTTGTGTTGATTCATTCTTCTTAAATAATCACAAGTTTCTCCGACATATACCTCAGGGCAGTCAAAACAAGGTATCTTATAAATACATTGAGAAGTATGAATAATATTGGATTTAGGGGGTTTGAAAATCTTTTTTAAGGGAATGGTATTATTTTTTGTAAAACAAATATTGCTTGGGAGATGTTGTTTAATTTTATAATTTAAGTTATACGGGGTGGGAAGATAAGTTAAATTAGTTTTTGTGTCAGGGGGATTACTATTATAATATTTTAATTTTGCTTTGTGGTAAGCTGAATAAATGAAATGTTGAGGATAATTAAGTTTTGTGAACGTGGAAAAAGAAATTTAGTTTCAGTTGATAGATTAGTAGGGGAACAGATATTAAATGCTCTAAGATAAAGAGATGTGAGAGTAGCTAATTTGGTGTTATAGGTGTGTGTAGAAAACCAATGTATATATGATGAAGAAGAAGTTGGTTTTCTATAGACAGAAAAAGAAAGATGTGTAGAGTTTTTCCAAGAAATAAGTGTGTCTAAAAAAGGTAATGAAGAGTTTTGGGGTAATTCATGTGTGAAAGAAATAGAAGGATGAATGTTGTTGATTAAGTGTAAAATGTCATTGAAATTAGTAGTCTTTGGAATAGAACAGAAGACATCATCCACATAGCGAAGCCATGTGGAGTTGGAAAGGAGGGGGTGATTGATTATATACTGATGTTCAATTAGCTCCATAAAAATATTACTTAAGATGGGGGAAAGAGGAGAACCCATAGCAAGGCCAGAAATTTGTTTGAAGAAAAGATTGTCAAAGGTGAAATAACTGTGTTCGAGAGTAAGAAGAATAAGTTTTTTAATAAGAATAAAAGGGTAATTTAACTCGACATTATTTTCTAATAAGTATTTCTCTAAGAGATCAAGTGTAAAATGAACAGGGACAGATGTAAATAAAGAGGTAACGTCAAAGCTTAGAAAAAGATGTGTAGAAGGGTTTAAAGTTTGAATGCGTTTGATAAAATCTATCGTGTTGGAAAGGTGGGAATTAGAAATTTTTCCTATTAAAGGTTTAAGTTGAGAAGAAAGCCAAGATGATAATTTATATGTTACACAATTGATATTAGAAATAATCGGACGTAAGGGATGGTTTTGTTTATGAATTTTTGGGAGGCCGTAAAACTGAGCTAAGTTGGTCATGTAGGATTTATTATTATATACTTAAACCAGACGAAAAGCTGTTATTAGGATATGGACTTTCGTTTGCATTGGAAAAATCAGACAATATTTTACAATTTTTCAACGATTTCGATATATGGACCAAATTTACAAATGATCACTCTGTCAATAAAGATTTACTAAAAGGTATATTACTAAATGAATTAGTTAGTGGTAACAGACAAGAAAAATTACCGATTAAATTTTATAAAGCTCTATCAGATCTCAAGAAAAACAAAGAAATAGTTATTTCAAAAAGTGATAAAGGCAATCAAATAGTTATTCTCAACCACAAAGATTATATTAGTAAATGTAACAATATCCTTTCTGATGGTAACACATATACCAAAATTAATAACAATCCCTTAAAAAACTCCCAAATTGAATTTAATAAAAATCTTAAACATATCTGTAAACAGTTCCCATCCATTCATAATAATAATAAATCCTACATGACCAACTTAGCTCAGTTTTACGGCCTCCCAAAAATTCATAAACAAAACCATCCCTTACGTCCGATTATTTCTAATATCAATTGTGTAACATATAAATTATCATCTTGGCTTTCTTCTCAACTTAAACCTTTAATAGGAAAAATTTCTAATTCCCACCTTTCCAACACGATAGATTTTATCAAACGCATTCAAACTTTAAACCCTTCTACACATCTTTTTCTAAGCTTTGACGTTACCTCTTTATTTACATCTGTCCCTGTTCATTTTACACTTGATCTTTTAGAGAAATATTTTTTAGAAATAATGTCGAGTTAAATTACCCTTTTATTCTTATTAAAAAACTTATTCTTCTTACTCTCGAACACAGTTATTTCACCTTTGACAATCTTTTCTTCAAACAAATTTCTGGCCTTGCTATGGGTTCTCCTCTTTCCCCCATCTTAAGTAATATTTTTATGGAGCTAATTGAACATCAGTATATAATCAATCACCCCCTCCTTTCCAACTCCACATGGCTTCGCTATGTGGATGATGTCTTCTGTTCTATTCCAAAGACTACTAATTTCAATGACATTTTACACTTAATCAACAACATTCATCCTTCTATTTCTTTCACACATGAATTACCCCAAAACTCTTCATTACCTTTTTTAGACACACTAATTTCTTGGAAAAACTCTACACATCTTTCTTTTTCTGTCTATAGAAAACCAACTTCTTCTTCATCATATATACATTGGTTTTCTACACACACCTATAACACCAAATTAGCTACTCTCACATCTCTTTATCTTAGAGCATTTAATATCTGTTCTCCTACTAATCTATCAACTGAAACTAAATTTCTTTTCTCAACGTTCACAAAACTTAATTATCCTCAACATTTCATTTATTCAGCTTACCACAAAGCAAAATTAAAATATTATAATAGTAATCCCCCTGACACAAAAACTAATTTAACTTATCTTCCCACCCCGTATAACTTAAATTATAAAATTAAACAACATCTCAATTAATAGTATAATAGATAAGATTATTCATTTCGTATTTTGGAAGAAAAAAACCATTACTTCTCAATAATATTTATAAGATACCTTGTTTTGATTGCCCTGAGGTATATGTCGGAGAAACTTGTGATTATTTAAGAAGAATGAATCAACACAAGCAAGATTTAATCGATGATTCCGAAAACTCTGCTTTAACCACACATCGATCAGTTAAGAACCATAAAATCAATTTACAGGATGCTTCCCCCATAAAATTTTGCAGTCATATTAAAAAAAGAAAAATAATAGAATCAGTTATTATCTATAATACGAAAAATTTCAACAAAATGCAGGGAGATATAAAATTGGACAGTATTCAGAATTCTATTTTGCTCACTTCAAACTTCTTAAAGGACGTCAAGAGGAGAGATTTTTAAACAACTAACCAACCAATGTTTTTTCGTAGCTTTAATGTAAATAAATATTTTAGTTCCTGTATTTCATTTCTGAAAGAAGTCTTTCAAACTGTGTTAGACGAAAGCTTAAAATTAAAACTATCATTATGTATATTGTGATCTTTATTTTAGTTTGTGTAAAGTTTTCTTAAATGTTTTAATAAATAAATTTTATTTTGCCAAGGGTATTTCATCACATAATTTATCTTTTACGTTAAAGTAAA
>JABUQX010086589.1:0-2500 GCA_015478945.1 Trachelipus rathkii
ACCAAGGACGACTCCCATACTGGGTTGCGATCCAACACCAAGGACGACTCCCATACTGGGTTGCGATCCAACACCAAGGACGACTCCCATACTGGGTTGCGATCCAACACCAAGGACGACTCCCATACTGGGTTGCGATCCAACACCAAGGACGACTCCCATACTGGGTTGTGATCCAACACCAAGGACGACTCCCATACTGGGTTGCGATCCAACACCAAGGACGACTCCCATACTGGGTTGCGATCCAACACCAAGGACGACTCCCATACTGGGTTGCGATCCAACACCAAGGACGACTCCCATACTGGGTTGCGATCCAACACCAAGGACGACTCCCATACTGGGTTGCGATCCAACACCAAGGACGACTCCCATACTGGGTTGTGATCCAACACCAAGGACAAGTCCCATACTGGGTTGTGATCCAACACCAAGTACGACTCCCATACTGGGTTGCGATCCAACACCAAGGACGACTCCCATACTGGGTTGCGATCCAACACCAAGGACGACTCCCATACTGGGTTGCGATCCAACACCAAGGACGACTCCCATACTGGGTTGCGATCCAACACCAAGGACGACTCCCATACTGGGTTGCGATCCAACACCAAGGACGACTCCCATACTGGGTTGCGATCCAACACCAAGGACGACTCCCATACTGGGTTGCGATCCAACACCAAGGACGACTCCCATACTGGGTTGTGATCCAACACCAAGGACAAGTCCCATACTGGGTTGTGATCCAACACCAAGTACGACTCCCATACTGGGTTGCGATCCAACACCAAGGACGACTCCCATACTGGGTTGTGATCCAACACCAAGGACGACTCCCATACTGGGTTGCGATCCAACACCAAGGACGACTCCCATACTGGGTTGCGATCCAACACCAAGGACGACTCCCATACTGGGTTGCGATCCAACACCAAGGACGACTCCCATACTGGGTTGCGATCCAACACCAAGGACGACTCCCATACTGGGTTGCGATCCAACACCAAGGACGACTCCCATACTGGGTTGCGATCCAACACCAAGGACGACTCCCATACTGGGTTGCGATCCAACACCAAGGACGACTCCCATACTGGGTTGCGATCCAACACCAAGGACGACTCCCATACTGGGTTGCGATCCAACACCAAGGACGACTCCCATACTGGGTTGTGATCCAACACCAAGTACGACTCCCATACTGGGTTGCGATCCAACACCAAGGACGACTCCCATACTGGGTTGTGATCCAACACCAACGACAACTCCCATACTGGGTTGTGCGATCCAACACCAAGGACGACTCCCATACTGGGTTGCGATCCAACACCAAGGACGACTCCCATACTGGGTTGCGATCCAACACCAAGGACGACTCCCATACTGGGTTGTGATCCAACACCAAGGACAAGTCCCATACTGGGTTGTGATCCAACACCAAGTACGACTCCCATACTGGGTTGCGATCCAACACCAAGGACGACTCCCATACTGGGTTGTGATCCAACACCAAGGAGATCACCAAACTAGTTGCGATCCAACACCAAGGACGACTCCCATACTGGGTTGCGATCCAACACCAAGGACGACTCCCATACTGGGTTGTGATCCAACACCAAGGACAAGTCCCATACTGGGTTGTGATCCAACACCAAGTACGACTCCCATACTGGGTTGCGATCCAACACCAAGGACGACTCCCATACTGGGTTGTGATCCAACACCAAGGACAAGTCCCATACTGGGTTGTGATCCAACACCAAGTACGACTCCCATACTGGGTTGCGATCCAACACCAAGGACGACTCCCATACTGGGTTGCGATCCAACACCAAGGACGACTCCCATACTGGGTTGCGATCCAACACCAAGGACGACTCCCATACTGGGTTGTGATCCAACACCAACGACAACTCCCATACTGGGTTGTGATCCAACACCAAGGACAAGTCCCATACTGGGTTGTGATCCAACACCAAGTACGACTCCCATACTGGGTTGCGATCCAACACCAAGGACGACTCCCATACTGGGTTGTGATCCAACACCAACGACAACTCCCATACTGGGTTGTGATCCAACATCAACGACGAGTCCCATACTGGGTTGCGATCCAACACCAAGGACGAGTCCCATACTGGGTTGTGATCCAACACCAACGACAATTCCCATACTGGTTATGTGGATCCAACACCAAGGACGACTCCCATACTGGGTTGCGATCCAACACCAAGGACGACTCCCATACTGGGTTGCGATCCAACACCAAGGACGACTCCCATACTGGGTTGTGATCCAACACCAAGGACAAGTCCCATACTGGGTTGTGATCCAACACCAAGTACGACTCCCATACTGGGTTGCGATCCAACACCAAGGACGACTCCCATACTGGGTTGCGATCCAACACCAAGGACGACTCCCATACTGGGTTGCGATCCAACACCAAGGACGACTCCCATACTGGGTTGTGATCCAACACCAAGGACAAGTC
>JABUQX010086589.1:10000-12500 GCA_015478945.1 Trachelipus rathkii
TCCAATTTATTATTAAATTTATCTACTCTATTTATTTCCTAACTCAACTGATTATAATTATCCTAAATTCTTCGTTTTCTGTTTCCGGTGCTTGCGACGCATCTCATCCCCAATTTGGGGAAAGGAGGCGGATGACGCACCTCATCCCCCAATCTAGGGAAAGGAGGTGGATGACGCACCTCATCCCCCAATCTGGGGAAAGGAAGTGGATGATGATAAAAATTAAAAACATAACAGGGCACATCCTATCGTCTTCAATTTTTTTTCTTTCTTTCTTTTTTTCAATTGAAAACTTGACACCTCTCGGGGTATTGCCCTATTTTAAGAGGGTAACAACTCTAGGTATTTACTACCTAGGAATCGGACGAGGGGTCAAATCCACACCCTGTTCCTCGCGACCCTGTCACTGTAACGATTGTGCCACGGTCGTGGCATTGAAATTTCGATGTTCATAACAGCCAATAGGTTTCCTCTAATTCTCAAGACAGCCGCTGAACTTGCCAACTTGCGGCTTCTTATCCGTCTTCCATATTGTCTTGGAGTTGGAGATGAAACCAATGTAACATTTTCTTAATTTCTAATCCTTCTTATTTTGTTTAAACTCTATCCACCTCTGGGATCCTCCGATCATCTTCTTAATTCTGAATCCTTTTTTTTGTTTGTTTTTTTAAATAAAGTTCACACCTCACGGGCATTGGCCTACTCTAGGAGGGGAACTTCTCTAGGTAAATTTTTATCTAAGATCTGGACTAGAGATCGAACCCGGGCCCTTGTCATGCGGCTCTGTCACTCTTCAAGTCTTCCTTAAAAAGACTCCGCCTAAGGCAAGGAAATGTTTGTGGCATTTTGGTGCTACTAACTGATCGGACTCGTGACATTACTTCTTTAATCTCTCTTATTTTGATTACTGCTTCAGTAAGAGGGACCCCTTATATCCAACCTACCTTTGCATCCAAGAAGAGTTGTAACATATAAACTTGTCTGGTCAAGAATAACTGCAACCCATAAAATTTATTGCATTCAAGAAAGGTTGCACCATATGAGATTCCTTGTGTGTAGGAATGGTTGCAGCATGTGAAGTTCCTTGTGTTCAAGAAAGGTTGCATCATATGAGGTTCATTGTGTCCATGAAAAGTTGCATCATGTGAGGTTCCTTGCGTTCAGGGAAGGTTGCATCATATGAGGTTTCTGATGTCCAGAAAAGGTTGCATCATATGAGGTTCCTTGTATCCATGAGAGATTGCATAATATGAGGTTCCTTGTGTCCAGGAAATATTGCATCATATGAGGTTCCTTGTGTTCATGAAAGGTTTCATTTTGAGGTTCCCTGTGTCCAGGAAAGGTTGCATCATATGAGGTTTCTTGTGTCCTGGAGAGGTTGCATCATTTGAGGTTTGTTGTGTCCAGGAAAGATTGCAACATATGAAAGACAGGTGTTCAAGAAAGGTGGCAACAAGCGAATTTTTTTTCAGCATTCAAGAAAAATTTCAAAGTGTGAAGTTCATTGAGTTTTAAAAAATGTTGCTGCATATGAGATTACTAGCCTTCAGAAAGAGGTTGCCTCTTATCAAGTTTTCTGTATTGAAGAAAGGTTACATGCAACATATGAAGTACTTTGAGATTTATAAAGATTGCAACATGTGAGGTCTTTTGTAATCAAGAATGGTCATAACATAGGAAGTCATGACAAATGAGATTTCTTGCATTTTAAAAGTTTTAAGGAAGATTATAACTTCTAAAAGGATGCATTATGTGAAGTTTTTGCTTTTTGTCCAAGAAAATTTACAAAATGCTTTTTTCCATTCATGAAATATAACAACTTATGAAGTTCATTTCTTATGTATGTTCAAGAAAGGCTGAAACGCAAAAATTTTATTGTTCTCATTTTTCAAATTTATACAGTTAAAAAAAAAAAAAAAAAATAAATTAAATTTCTACTGCACCGAGCCACTGACTATGAAATTAATTTTTAATTAACATATGCTTATTCTCAGAAATACTTCTAGAGTTTTGAAAAAATAAATGTTAGTAGAAAAATCACAAAAATCAGCAAGATTTCAGTATGTTTGTCAGTGCGCTTTACTTTACTAGCTCTATTAGGTAATATTACAGCGAAATTGCGACTTTTAGATCAGAATGTACTATACTATAGAAATTGCTACATTTCGATCAAAGTGTACTGAAATGTTGAAGTTTCTACTTGTCGATCAAAGTAGATAAACGTACACTGAGAAATTACATCGAAATTACGTTTTCTAACCAAAATGTACCATAGCCAATAATTCCATCTTAACTACTTTTCGGTTTTCAAATTGAAACTTCTGTAGAGAATTATTATTGTTATGTCAATTTTATTCTGTCATTATTTTTATACACTATTTATTAATGCTATTCTATTACGAGAATGAGAGTTTTTCTTTTTTGCTGTGTCAGTAAAAAGGAAATCACGAAAGAGTAATAATGTATACCATAAAAATAAATTATACCAGTTGTCAGTTAG
>JABUQX010086589.1:22500-25295 GCA_015478945.1 Trachelipus rathkii
ATACAGGAAAGAAAAAACAGTAGATATCAAGGAATTCCACAGAGCAGATGTGGCTGGAAAGAAGTTGTTCGCATGTGACGTAAAATTGGCAGTAACCAATCTTCAAACAACAATGTTACTTAAAAACAAACGGTCCCTGATTGATTAATAGGTGCAAATAAATCTTGTGGAATTGCGAATAGATTAACCCCCTCCAAGCACCTGGCCGCTTAATATCTAGTAAAAGCAACTAGAGGGTCAACGTCACGTCACAGAGATAGCAATGGCTAAGAGAGTTAGAAAAGTAAGGTGAACTAGAGTCCCCCACCTAATATGTGGCGGTTGGAACTCCGATAACTCCATACCGAAGAGGCGATACAGACCCTTGACATAAGTGTGTGGCTGTGGAGTGTGAGATAAAGGCGATCCCGTCTTTTAGAAGTATGATTAATTACTCTTGTTAACTGTGTGATAGGTCGCGGGAACTATGGCATTTTGGTAATATAAGAGGTATTAATCTAAAGTGTATAACTGTGTGATCAGTATTTATAACTTTGATATGGTACCACTAATTGTTCTATTAGGTGCCTCGCGTAGCTCATGAAGAAATTCAGAAGTAATCATTATAGAGGGACAAATGAACTATTATGGCATAATGAAATGTGTGTATGTGGGGGTTAAATAGTAATATAATTGATAAAGTAACAGTTGAGATTGGTTCATCAGTGTGGAAAAGGATGGTATGATAGTCGGTTGCGTTAAGCTGAATGAATATATGTGGTGAGTGGATCTGAAGTGTGCTGGAATCTGATACGGCTTGGAGAGGATTCGAGTGAAAAAAATGATGGATTGAGTACTCAGGTGAAAAGAATATGGCCGGAGGTGAGATGAAGATGATGAGTTTGGTCAAGAAGGCGAGAGAAAGGTGTAATAATAGTGAAGATGAATGGCGTTATGTTTGGTGAGGGGAATTGTATTATTATTTGGCCCACTCTGAGGCCAAGGGTTAACCCACATTGACGAAATGCCATAGTGAGTATCTCTAATATACGTCGCTGATCCCTCGTGATAAAGCTCTTATAAGAGATGGTTTTTTCGAATGCGAACGAGTTCCTCACTAAAAGGTATATAAAGGGGCCTAAGGTAAGGGCTGAGGCTTTCTTTTTGACTTTCGTATATTTTCTTAACTCTTTTTCATGTTTCAAGTTGCGATGCTCCTCACCTAACCCCGTCTTTGTGGAGAGTAAGGTTTGATTGGTTGTACGATGATTTAATAATAATATATATATATATTATAATTATATTATTAATAATTATAATTATAATATTAATATATATAAATATATATATATTATATATTAATTATATATATATTAATATATATATGATATATATATATTAGTGGAGTAAGGGTGTGTCACCTCAATATTAATTTATACTTTAACTAATTTTTATCCTATTGATTATAGGGCCGTAAGTGCGCTCTCAAAAAATATATAGAATTCGCAGACAAGTTTTCTAGCAGTAGGTGATTTTATAGTCAATTATAAGGGAACATTTTCAGAACTAATAGTACAAACTGAGTGTATATATAATTTAATATTATTATATTTGTTATATATATATATATTAAACTTGTTTACTTTAGATTATTTTATATTTATCCTAATTTTACTGACACAGCAAAAGGGAAAAACTCTCTTCATTTCTCGTAAATATATAGTAGTATTAGTATATATAAAATTAGCTAATTATAAATAGTGTATAATAAATTATGACTCAATAGTTTACTATAAACAATAATATAATTACTTTATACTCATTAGAAGATTATTACTCTACTTTGAAATACGAAAAGTAGTTAAGATGGATATATTATTGGCTTATGGTCACAGATTTGTGTTTGCTATAATCAAAGGTTAAACTTTTGGACAGTATATTGTATTAAATTTTATCTTGGTTGTCGGATTTTATTCTTACTTAGATCTCTAAACAAGTTAAGAAACTCTTCAACATATTTCTCTCTAAGTTTAACACTATTATTGATCGAATATTGTAGACATAATAATTCTATAGTGATATATATAGTATACATTTGTATCTAAAAGTCGCATATTATCGCTATGTAATTATTACCTATAAGAGATCTAGATATATATAAAGTATAAAGATGCACTAGACATAACATACTGAAATATAGTGCCTGATTTTGGTGATCTTTTCTTTTAACAATTTTATTATCTATAAACAATATTAAGTAATAATTTCTGAAAGTTAAGTATATTTTATAATTTAATATAATTATAATTTCTAATTTAAGGAATTCTGTTGCAAGGATTCTTATGGAGTTAGAAATTTAATTTTTTATTATTTTTTTTTATTATAATTATATTATATATATATTGAAAAAAATATTTGAATATGATACAATAATATATAAAATTTATAAGGTCTTTTGCGTTTCAGGCATTTCTTGAATACTATGCAAAGAAAAAAAATTAATCCTTGAGTAAGTTTTGTTTTTAAGTTACTTAGGATGAAATTGAGAAAAAAGTGATCTAATTTTAGTAAACTTTAATTCTATGGAACAAAAGTAACTCATTAATAAAATACTTTCACATAATGTGCAATCCTTTTTATAGAATATATAAGAAGTTATAATTTTACTTATCCTTTAAAATATTTAAAATGCAAGAAATCTTCATATATTTTTCATGGATTTTACTAATATAGTTGATATGGGACATTCTTTAGTATTATATACAATTATAAATATAAGACCTCACATTATATTTGTACTCAATCATTTAATTATA
>JABUQX010086590.1:5000-7500 GCA_015478945.1 Trachelipus rathkii
TACTCGGTGGATGCGACTGGGTAGCGAAATAGTCTGCAGGAGGTGAACAGTGTGAGAGGTTATAATAGAATATTGACGTGCTTCTCGTCATTGTTGACGGTTATTAAATACCGATGGTATGTACGCAAACTACTGGAAACACCATCATGATTGTGGTTGGACCCTTCATGCGTACGTAGTATAGGTTTCACAGTTTGTCAACATGTTGAAAATATGTTACAGCATTGCCTTAAAATAAAAACAATTATACAATTGCGCAACCTTACACGCATGTTGACTTAATCTTGAGGACTTAAGTACATATACGGCACATGTGTGTAACTAGTGATGATTTACACCGAAACCCATTATGGTTCCCGTATATATACGAGTATCAGCAGAGTGCGCTTAATAACTATCAGCTAGAGATAAAGTTTAAGCTTCTCTCTTGTTATGAGAAATGAGTGCCTGCTGAAGTCGTCCATACCCGAAAAAAAATGGTTTATGTTGCTTGAAGGCATTTATACTTTACATGCCTTTCAAGGAATGTTGAATCTTTAGAGAGAATATATAGAGCTTACCCAACTTGAATTCCTATTTCCTTGTTAGATGAAATTAATTATATTAAAATAAACTTGATACGTTTATGTATTTATAGTGTTTTGATGTATTTATATACACGTTCTTTTCCAATGAAAATTTATACATCGCTTATAAAATATGAAAACTGGTGTTTTACTTCCCTCGTATGGTCGCTTTATTGAATAAGTTGATTATGATGAATGGGCTGTTTTATTCGTCTGGTTGTTGTGGGTTAAGTATGTTATGTTCATAAAGTTTAGCTTTACAGAAGGTAAAACTTGACTTTGTTTGTCTTTATCCGTTAGGTATTATGATGGTTACGGTAAGTTATGCTAAATTTTTTTTTGTTAAATAATTACTATTTAATTGTAAAAATTATACATTGTCAAATGTTGGATATATGTTTGTAAAGTATGAATAGGTTAGCGCTTTGCGACACATGTTAGTTTACTTTACTGGTGTTAAGTGTGGATCTTTGTTAATGTTAGCATTTGTTCATGTTTAAGATGTGTCAGGTTTGCCTTTGTATCATTAATTCTTAGTTCTGGAAATGCGTATGTTGGCTTATTAGTGTGAAAACTTTGTCACGTTAGCATACTTTTGGCTGGTCCTGTAGATAATACACAATCGGTTATTGGTAAAGTTTGTTAAATATTACCCATGTTTAATTAAAATTAACCATTGTTATGTAGAAGCATGCTGTGACAAGTGTGAGTAATTACATTTTTGGATTTTATGTTAGTTACTTTTAGTGTTGTTAAGTGTGAAACTTTGTTAACGTTAACCGTTTATTCCTGTTTAAGATGTTCTAAGTTTGTCGTTGGGTATTATATTCATAGTTCAGATGATGCTTAAGTAGATTTATTAATGTGGAAAACTTGCTACGTCACAATATTGAATGGATGCTTTGTATAAAAGAACTTTGATTTTATGTTATGTTATCCAAAAGTGATACTCGAAATGTGACCTGAAACAATAATCAATAGATCAATTAGATCGAAGAATGACAACTGGTCAGGAGGGTGGGTTGATGGTGGTTTGATTTACTGAAATTTACTGCTTTAGGTATGTAAAACGTTACAATTTTTAGTAAAAAATTGACTTGAATCAATAGACAATAGATCAATAGATCACAACTGACAGGAGGGTCGGCGGGATTGTGTGGTTTGGAGTGGTGGTTTCGATTTACTGATTTTACCTGCTTAACGGGTAATGTAAGACATGAAAATTTTAGTAAAAATATGACTTGAATCAATCATGATCAATTAGATCACCAACTGGACAGGAAGGGTGCTGGATGGGGTTGAATGTGTGTTGAATTACTGATTTACTACTTTAGGGTAGTAAAAAGTAAATTTGTGTAAGGTTATAACAAAAAGAATATAGAAATGTTATTTATTTATTTATTTAATTTATTATTTGTTATTATTTTTTTCTTGATGGACATCTGAAAAACCTTTATTTTTCGAAAGCTACAGATCATTATAACATATATAAAGACACCAATATTGTATATTACAGACAAATATTTAATACACGGCACCGCAAACCGTAGCCAGCGAATCCAGTGCAGCTGTCACTCCTTACTCCTCGTGAGTCAAACTATCTCCACTCTTTCCTTCTTTTATTCATCTTTCATCCTTCTTTCTTCCTCCTTCAACCTATTTTTTGCAACTTGTGCTTTTTTTTTCAGTTGGGACCCCTACGGAGGGGTCCTAGACACCCTATTCGGACTTATAACCATCATATTCGAGCTCTATGGTCTCGATAACCTATAAAAGCACACCAACATTGTTGTTATAATCGAATGTTATTAATTGGAGTCGGAGCTAGAACGGATCAAGAAGGAAAAACGCGGCGGAATGCAGAGTCGGAATGCGTAAAAAAAACGATCCCTTACAGGGAACGTTTTTCGACTCAGATTCGATTCCTTCGAATC
>JABUQX010086590.1:25000-27500 GCA_015478945.1 Trachelipus rathkii
TATATATATATATATATATATATATATATATATATATATATATATATATATATATATATATATATATATATATAACTATATATATATATATATTGAACATGTTTTCTTATGTTCTTCTTTTAATAATATAGTAATATATTATCAAGTCGGCTATATATTCATGGAATTATAAAACCTAGTTTGTAAGATCGTTATATTTTCATTTATTTTTTTTTTTTTTAACAAAAAATTTATTTATATGGTGTGTTATCAATTTCATTCTAATTGAACCCTCTTTCCACGGTAATCTTGCTTTGACCAGAGAGAATTTGGTGTCAGCATGTTATGCATAGTATTTTAAGGATCCTTCAGGTCCAGGTTTATCTTTATGGTCAAGGTATTACTGTCCCAGAGTGGCGTAAAATTAAGAATCCTGTGAAACTGATTTTGAATTCTTGGTTATTACAGATTAGGGTTTAAATATAAGGGCCCATGTAATGTGTTCACCAGTATGGTACCGTTATTAAATATTCAATAAAGCTTTGCAAGTATTTTGGTGTTATATGAGGATAGATTTTGGTTAGTCCTGTCCGAGATCAGAATAGCAGAACTCTTTTAAAAAAATTTTTTTTATCAGAGTAGAGTAATTTTATTCAGTGGCCATATTGGATAATTTTTATTTTTTTTTAGAATTGATAACACTCACACACACACACACATACATATATATATATATATATATAATAATAATAATAATAATAATAATAATAATAATAATAATAATAATAATAATAATAATAATATAATAATAATAATATATAATAATAATAATACAATAATAATATATAATAATAATAATATTAATAATAATATAATATAATAATAATATGTATATATATATATATATATATAATAATAATATAATAATAATATGTAATAATAATAATAATATATAATATAATAATAATAATAATAATAATAATAATAATAATAATATGTTTATAATAATAATACTGTTAAAAGCAAATAATATTATAACAGAAATTATATATTATATATAATAATATGTATATATATATATATAATAATAATAATAATATAATAATATATATAATAATAATAATAATAATAATAATAATAATAATAATAATATATATATATATAACTAATGATTATATATTAATATTTCTACTAATAATAATACAATATAATATATGTAAAGTAAATAATAAGATGTATGGCATTAATATAATAATATATATTATATATATAATAATATATATATATATAATATATAATAATAATATATATATATCATATAATATATAATATAATAATAATAATATATATATATATAATACGTAATAATATATATATATAATATATATATATAATAATATATAATATATATATAATAATATATAATATATATAATAATATATAATAATAATATAATAATAATAATAATAATAATATGTAATAATAATAATAATAATAATAATAATATATATCTATATATATAAATATATATATATATATATATATATATATATATATATATATATATATATATATTTAGGAAAGATAATATTAATAAGAAAATTATATAATAATAATAATAATATATATGTATAATAATAATATATATATATAATAATATATAATAATAATAATATAATAATAATAATATATATGTTAATAATAATAATAATATGTAATAATAATAATAATAATAATAATAATAATAATAATAATAATATATATATATATATAATAATAATAATATTAATATATATATATATATATATATAAAAATATATATATATATATATATATATATATATATATATATATATATATATATATATATATATATATATATATATATATATATATATATTTTTTATATATATATATTTAAAAATTTATATATATAAGAAGAATTTAGTCCAACAAATATATTTTGAATATATAGTATTTGGTTTCTAAATAGTTGGGCAGGTGTGGCAAAAATAAGTAAGGTTATCTGGGTCCTAATTTTGGATTTTTTTTTGTATTGTATTTTCATCGTTCTACCAGTGAACCTTCCCCCTTCGAAAAGTCCAACTTCCTCACATAATCTTGTTAATTTTTCCATTGTTTTATATATATATATATATATAATAATAATAATAATAATATATATATAATAATAATAATAATATAATAATATAATATATAATATAATATACATGTTTCATCTATAACAGAATAATATATATATATAAACATCATAAAACAATATTGTAATTTATATATAGGGTTTTATATATATATAATATATATAATAATAATATATAATATATAATATATAATATAATAATATATATAATAATATATATAATAATAATAATAATAATATTAATATATATATATATAATAATAATATATATATATATATATATATATATAATAATAATAATAATATAATAATAATAATATAATAATAATAATAATATGTATATATATTTAATAATAAATA